>JAOEGS010001811.1:70908-100075 GCA_025447755.1 Corythornis vintsioides
TTTATAGAGTTTTAAATAATTTTTTACTAGATGAAGCAGTGTACAGATACACATCATGTGTATCATGGCTAATATAGCCAAAATAATTCTGAGTTAAATATTTGCAGATTTTCCATTAAAACTCCATATTAAACAAAAACCAAAGCAAACCAAACAAAACAGGAGAGAGGGAAACAATCTGTATTTTAGGCATATCTCTAGACTAAAGTGAATTAGCTTGTTTTGGTTGACACAGTTTCTTTCTTGTGCTTCCTAAAAAATTCTGTTGTACTGTGTGTCTTGGTTATGGATGCAATAGACTTTCATTTCACCATTCTCATAATAATTTATTAAAATTTATGAAGTGGGTGAGTTTGAATGGATGATGCTTGCATAATTAAATATTCTTACAAACTCCACTATGCTGTTTTTGAGAAGCACAATTTCAGTATGTGACAGGTGCAATCTATGTATTAAGTAGATATTGCAGGTAAATACATATCAATAAATTTGAAGAGACAGGTTCATGTGGGGCCAAGAACAGAGTAAAGGCCCTGTTAACACAAGATTGGAAGATGGGATAAAACAGACAGAGTATTAAGAGTATTAAGAGAGGGAATTGCAGGCGAACCTATTGAAATAAATAGAGCTTATACCTTGAGACGCATTTGGAATTGTTAGAAGTTTCTGTTTTATTGTACACTTTTTCTTGTGTACAAACAACCCCAGCTCCTTCAGCCTGTCCTCTTAGGAGAGGTGTTTCAGCCCCCAGTCATCTTTGTTGCCCTCCCCTGGACTCGCTCCATCAGCTCCATGTCTTTCCTGTGTTGAGGGCTCCAGAACTGGATGCAATACTCCAGGTGAGGTCTCATTTTAAAAATGTGCACACAACATTAATATATTCTAAAAGCTTTATGTAAATTTTTTTGTGTTTTGTTTTATTTTTTTATACTTTGAAATGTTATCTTTTTTTTTTTCTTCTTTTCATTTGAATGTTCTGCAGTGCTGCATGTCTGGACAGGTATATGCTTTCAGAAGACCTTTCTCAGTTGTCTTTATTGCTTGGTCCATGAAACATGGAAGCAATTTGCAATTTATGATTATCTCCTTTGGTGCCTCTCAGTTTCATGCTAAGAATATAGTCTGTGCAGAGGTAGCAAATGAATCTTTTATTTGACCTTAATTTTATTTTTGTTCTATGGAAAAATCCTGGGATGCTTCAGTTAAATCAGACAGAATTGTATCATGAGTTCAGGCAATGCAGTAATATTCATTATATTCATCCCATGTTGCTCCCCCACTTCTTTCTTCCTGCTTCTTTCTCCCCCTTCTTGCCCTCCTTCTGATTTTTTTTTAAATTGAATTTAAGAAAATAGAATAATTGTCAGAATTGAAGGTAAATATACTTGTTTTATATGGCTGGTGGATAACAGAGAAAGGGGAAAACCTAGAGTATATGTTGGAGACGGAATTGCGTGTTCTATAAAGCTTTTTTTTTTTTCTTTTAGAAGTACATATTTACCAGGCTACTTTTGAAAATGAGCTGAAACAAGCATGTACAAATACAGGCAATAGCTTATGATGGTTTGAGCATAAAGCATCAGATAATTTATATGATAATATCAAGTAGCTGTGCTTTGGTAACACCTTCTGTATCTTTGTGTGTCTTGCTGGACCCACATTGCCTCTTTTTCGGAAGATCACAGAAATCACAATTCCCCTTTGACTTTAATCATTCCAGTATGATAATTTTTGTGTCAGCTGTCAGGCATGATGAGGATTAAACCTTAGCATTTGAAGAATAAACATCTTGGGCTAGCTGGTCTTAAAATTGCAGACCTTTCTCTCAGCCAGGAGATGTGCTGCTTTAACACCCTGCTGGACCATGGGTGAGTGCAGGGGGTTAGACCCTGCAAAAGATGCACTAGATTTTATCATCAACTCTGCTGGCAGATTAAGCACTTGGTTTTTCACTTTTAACATTGCCAGAACATGTATTTTGTCTGTGTGTGTTATACACTGTGTATACATATATATATACATAGAACATATATTTTTTAAAAGGACTTCTTTATTACCTGATCAGATTTGAATTGTGAATGATTTAGGGGATGTTAATTTAAACATTAATTATATAAAACATACTGAATTATTAGGTAAATATCTGCTAGCTTCAATGGCAAAGTGGCATAAGTCCATCAAGTACTGGTGTTGTGCCACTTTTTTTTGAGAGAAATAAATGTGTTTATAAACAGGAGAATTTTTCCTATATTGGCTTCAGTGCTGTCACCTGAAATTATTGTAAGGACTATAAAGGAAAGCATGTGTGTGCTAAATCCACATAGAAAAACATACATGTTTTCATATGTATATTTGTATGCAAGTATTTGTATTTGTGCAGGAGTGTTTTCCAAGGTAGCTGTGGAACTATTCAGTCTGCAATGGTTGAGGGTTTTTTCATGCAAACCTTTTGACAGAGTTTCTAGGAAAGAGCATATGCATTAAAATAGATAAATAGTAACAGAGCTATTCATAGCAGTTTCTAAGATTGAAAAAATAGCTTTGAGAGGAGATTAATTTTCTTAAAGAATGGTACTTTAAAACCTATTGGCAGTTTCTTCAGTTTATTTCTCATTTCAGTCTTTGTCCTCCCACTCTGGGACACAGCTACTGCTCAGCATTTTTCTTCCCATGCTTAGTTGTGATAAGCAAAGGTGTGGGGTTTTCTTGTTTGTTGTGGGTTTTTTGGGGTTTTTTTTAGTGTTTTTTTTCGTGTTTGGTTTTTGGTTTTTTTTTTTGTGTGTGTGTGTGATTTTTATTTGTGTGTGTTTTTTATTGTTTTTTTATTCCTGTTGGGCTTGAGCTGAAAGCAAACGATTCTTATACTATTAAAGCTTGTGGGGGAAGAAGCATGTAATACAATGTTATCTTGTTGGAGTTCTGACCTTACTGCAGATTTTTCACAAGACTCATGTCAGTTATATTCTCAGTGAAGGAGTAAAAGGTTAATTAGGCAAATATATAGTTCATTAGGGATGGGTAAACCTGTCTGGAAAATTTAAACAACGTAACAGAGAGTGCTACAAAGTGAAGTTAAACAGAAGTTATTTGCACTGAAACCAAGTCTAAAGGAGCTGTTCTGCTTAAACTGACTTTCCTAAACTCCATCCAGGTTTTACCTATTGACAATCATGTTGTCACTTTTCAACTCATTTGAAAAGCCATTAAGAACATTTTAATAGTAGTTCTGTTTCTTCTGTATCTGTTATCTGTGGTTTATTATTTCGTATAATCAATGTGGCTTAAACAATTTTACAAGCAAAGCAATTTCTGAAACTGGGCTACCTACAATTTTGTGCTTTGTCCCTGAATTCTTATGCCACAATGTCCCCATTCTGTTGCAGATGGTGTTCTGTGTTTCTCCTGTACTCTTTTACATTTGGTGTCTCTCTCTGTCACCTTCACGATACCCATCTCTTACTGTGGTACATACACAACTGCCTTTCCCTGCCTCTCCCTATGCCACACCACCACCTGCCTTCTCATCTTCCTTGACAGCTCCCAGGATCAAGAGTTGCCTCTGCTATTGAAGGTGTATAATTACCGACCATTTGGTAAGAAAAGAATTGCTAAGTTACTTTTCCATCAGCATCTGTGCTGAGGATTTTTCCTTCCAGTCAGACTGAGAGGGATATTCAAATATTCAACAAAGCTGTAAGTCATAAATACAAAATACTTGTGTTATCACTCCTACATCCAATTGTTTTTAACTGGCAAGTGAATTAAAAATTTGTCATGGGAAGTGGGAATAAGCACATTACAAAACTTGGTTTGTGAGCATAATCTCTAATTTTGCCAGTGTATTAATACTAATAACCACAAGAAACCCTAGCATCTTCTAAAATTCTGCTATTGTATTCCAAAAGATCTACTTGCATTAATTCAAACATTCTATACTTTGTTGTAGTGTCAAATGCAGAAGTGTACAATGCAGATACATGTTCATGCAGTGTGTATTATAACTCACCTGTTAAAAATGGGAAATATTCCAAATTAGGCAAGCCATACTAGGCCAAAACCAATTTAAGTGCACAATTACTTCTGTTGTTACAGTATCAGTGAATAACATATTTATGAAACATTTTTCAGCAGATGACCAAAATGTTTTATTGCTCAATACCATTCATTGGATTAGGAAAATGGATTACAACTGTGAGTAATGAGTTCTTAAAGCCCTTGAGTGATATGATTTCTGTAAATGGCTGCTTGATGTCATTAACCTTAAGCATTCTGAGAAATAACCAACTCTGTCAGATTTGCCTTTACTTAATATTTTGTACTGAATTTACTCTGTGTTTTTATTAATATACATGTGAGATATAATGATAAGTCACTTAGATTAATATTCTTTGTTTCGATAAAGATGGAAGAACTAACAAATGGCTCCACTTAAGCAAATTACAGATCTGCTTAGACCTGTTTACACAGTCCTATTCATCAAGTGAAGAGTGATCTTGCAAAACAATAACATGAAAAATGAAAAGGCTGTATGCTTAAATGGGAGCATTACCTAATATTTAATACAATCCTTATCTTAGTTTTTCTTTCCAACAATACCACTTTTTAAGATTTTCCTGTAGTGATTTCTCACTCTGGAATTTTAACTCTGAAATCAGGGTGCAGCTGCCATTACAAAGCCTTTGAATTAAGTCTCCGTGCAAGTGTCATTGGAGTGTTGTACTCTTTTCCCATGAAGCTGTGGAAACTTCACTGCAGAACTAGCATGGGAAAAAATATTTATATTAATGCTATCTGTCTAAAATAGCAAAAATGTCATCAATGAACTATGAGTGAGATATAGTTCTCTTCTCCCCCTGCCACAACATAGAAGGTTGGAAATTTTTTTCTGAGATCTGGAAAGATTTCTTTACAAAGCATTGGTCCAACTGGAAAACCATTTGCATAAGCATAAGTTCTCTGGCTGGGTATCTCTCTCAAAAGTACATGGTGAGTATGATGCCATCTGGAAATGGGAAAGAAAAGCCTTAAGAATAGCTTTGGTAGTTAAGCTTGTTAAAGACAGTTTGGGGGAATTGTTTTAAGGGGTAAATGATCTGCACTACCATCAAGCATGGTATTTAATTGTAATTCTCTTTACACCTCTTTCTAGTTTGGTGTATTTTCCTTTCAAAATAATTTTGCTGAATAGATGAGCAGTATAGGACTGAAAATAAGCCTTAGGGGCTGGCTTGTAACTGCATGCTGGCTTCAGTGAGCTAACTCACAAAGCTGGTCATAGGAAAGCTTTCCATGTGTATCCTGTTCTCAGACCACCCTGGCACTGATGGGTTGGTTTGTGGGTGATTTTTGGTTCCACTGTCTCACAGAGTAAGGTCAGACATGGGCAGGTTCATAAGACTCTTATTTTCTGTTCTTAACATCTCCCTTCACTCTGTAAGTGGAAGGCTGCAGCTTCATTTAACCACCAGATAGCAGAAAAAGCAGCCATCTCCCTCTTCTCTGAAACCTGCCAATGGTATCAATTGTATTACACCCCCAGATACAACCATTATGTAGAGAAATAAACACTATGGATGACACTGTGAGGATGACAAACTCCTGTGTCATCAAGGCTACTGCAGCCTTTTCAGAAAATTTATTTGGGACTTCTGTGAAGCAGGTAATCAGGTAATTCAAAGCAAAAATGGGAATTTGAAAGCAACACAAGAAGTGCACAAGATGGATGGGCTTGAAGGACCTCAATTTTATTTTATTTTATTTTATTTTTGGTTGTTTGGTTGTTTTTTCTCAACATATGGAGTAAAGGGGTTCCTGTTGAGATCAGTGCTGCAGAGATAGATGTCTCTTGTCTACCTTAGTTCCTGCCACTCTCAGCAGCTTCGTAGCAGACATCAAAATGATAATAGTGTTGCTTGGGGGTTTAACAAACTTTTATCTTGAGAGATTGTGTCCTAAGGAAAAAAAAAAAACAACAACATTAAAACAAATACACCCATTTGCAGACTTTTATTTCTAACTCTTAAAGTTTACTTTTTTGGCTTAGATTAATTTCTAGTCTCTGTTGTTCAGCTAGTCTGATACACTTTGTGCAGATTCCTTTTTTTGGGGGGGAAGGTATGGGAAGGAGACTTTGAATATCTTCCCGGATTGGTGTGAGAAACCTAAATGAAGGGAAATGTGCTCTTTGTGATGCTTTGTTTTGTGCAACAGCTGTACTAAAATTGGCATAGGGTGAGAAATGAATGTCCTACTTCTGGTTATTGATTTCCTAAGTAATGTTGTTCAATTTTTGTCCTTTTTTTCATGGTTCCATTATGTGGCATGTGTTTGAAAGGTTTAAATTCCAGACAAGACGATGTATTATTTTTCTGTCTAGCTGGCTAGCTTCCCTTCCCGACTGGGGAGGTTTTTGGTTTGGGTTTTTTTTCTGGCTTTCACCCTCAAGCAGATGTTACTCCTTCCAAATTTCACTCTAGATTACCTGGTGGTAATTGAATTAATAACAACAGATTTTATTTGTTTGTTTATTTATGATCTTTTGTCTGATTATTAAAGAGACTGAAAATATTCAGTGAACTCTGCAGTTTTTTTATAAAGGAAGGGACTGAACTGAATGGACAACATTTTATTGGGATACCATAAGACTGGGTTTAGATTCTGTACTTTTCTGAGGGACAAACAGAAGTAAATTTAGCGGGAAGATAGGTAGTTAAAAGAAATAAAGTGGTGACCTGTCTTCTCATTGAGAGCTATCGAATTGGCACAGTTTACAGTATAATATTTTTGAAGTATTCAGAAATAGAACTGCTTGCCAGATCAGTATGATTGGATTTGGAATTGCTGACCTTTCCCTCCTAAAGACTATCTGTTGTCTTTGCAAGCTTAGTGATGGAGTATTTTTACAAAGACTGGCATCATTCCTGAGGATTTATAGAGGTTTCAGTCTTTAGACCTGTTTTCTCCTGTGTGATTTCTGTTCTCAAATAATTTCTAAAGATTCAAGTGAGGGATTCCTGACAGAGGAGTAGCAGCTGGTATAACTTTTTACGGTAGTTAATTTTCTGCACCTCTGGATATATAATGTGTAGGTGGTTTAACATTTGTGTTTTGTTTCTTTTGAGTACTTAAATGTAATAGTCTTGTTTTAGCCATGGTTTCACACTTCAGGTTTTTCAAAAATAATTTGTAAATTTATTTTTTTTTTGGTGTGAAAATGTCATCACACAGTTCATATGGGAGATGGAATTATGGAATGCTTTGGGTTGGAACGGACCTTTAAAGATCATCTAGTCCAACCTTTCTGTCGTGGTGACACCTTCCAGTACAGCAGGTTGCTCAAAGCTCCACATAATCTGGCCTTGAACAATTCCAGGGATGGGGCATCCACAGCTTCTCTATGCATCATGTTTCATTATTGTACCATCCTCAATGTAACAACTTTTTTCTTCCTTATGTCCAATCTAAACCTACCCTCTTTCAGTTTAAAACTGCTTCCCCTTGTCATGTCACTGCAGGTCTTGGTAAAAAAAAAAAAAAATTCTATCTTAATCTTTCTTAAAAAGCCCCTTTGTATGGTAAAAGACCACAGGAAGGTCTTCCTGGAGCCAGAGTATGCAACTTATGTGAAGTGTAAAAGCATTACTCACAGGAAAAAAAAAACAACCAACCCACTTTTACTTTAAGAAGTGATATGGTCTACATTACATTACATGGGAGCATAGGCATCATGATGGTTTTTCATGCTGTACCAATATGTATGCCCCATGTGGACACTGTAAATTAACAAAGTAGTGTGTGAAAGAGAAGGGTAGGAAATCTATTTGTTTATTCCTTTGGCAAATCTACCTCTGAGTACTGGCACAATTCCTTCAAGTTATGGTGTCTGTGATTACGATTTCCTTGGAGCAATAAATAACTGTGACTGAATGGCTTTTCCAACAAGTAACAAGATCTATTATTGTGCATTCATTTTCTTATTAGTAAGGCTGTTTCAAAGAAAGATTGAAACCCAGTACTATGTTGCAATTGCAAAAAGAGAAATAAAAGGTATTTTTTTCTATTTCTTCCTAGAACTATGCTGTCAATAGCAAACACAGAATATGTGCCCCTACATATAGAAATTGATATATTGATTTCTTAATTGAAAATACAAAAGAAGCTCAAAATAGGATGGGGATTGTGAATTGTGGAAGACCAATTTTAGATTTGTATGTGCTTGGGCATGGTGAGTCTTGCTGTCCCAGCCCTATTACGTAAAGAATGTCTAAGCTGTTACAGATGCTTAGTACAATCTAAACTGGATGAACAGGATATAGTAAACAGATTACAGCAATGTTTATTGGTAATTCATTCTGATGGGGGAAGTAAAGAAATCATTAAGTGCTGTATAAATAGTGTAAAATGAAGAGGTGCTGTGCAGTGTTCAACAGTTTTCAAGTTAACTGAGCAATAACTCTTGAGATTAAGGAGAAAAAAAAAAAAGACAGCTTTGCTTAAATAAGATTGAGATAAATAATGCTTTCAGTTCGGAAGGTAGGTTTTCAGCACAAGGATTAAGGGGACTTGGCAGATCCTTTGAGTTAGACATTGATATTGCAATGAGCTTTAAATAGCTGATTCCAAACACCTCCTGCTCCCTGTGCCCATGAGGTCAGCCCTCAGGGTCAAAATGAAAACCAGGGAGGTTGGCTTCCTCAGATCCTGAGAGACTTGTCCCCAGGTGACACTCAGTCTCTTGAAAATCTGTCAGTTCATCATGACTCACTTGAAGTGCTACTAGCTGAAGAGAAAGCACAGATTACACCATTACCATCTGTTAGAAATTTCCCACTGTACTGTGAAGTTATGGATCAGGTTAGCAGGCAAGATGACATCACAGAAGAGGGTGGAGAGGAGATCTGCTTCTGCTCAGTGTGAAAAGCTGGTGACCAGTTCACACAGTCCTTGTGCCATTTCATTGAACTCCCATTTCATTGCTTTTATATAACAGAATTATTTCTTAACAGCAAGTACAACTCTCAGTATATGTTTTCACCATTTCCTTCCAGATACCCAAAATTTGATTCTTATAGTAAGAATGTGGTTGTATTCTTTTTGCTTGTGAAAAAGCCAACTGACTGCTTGAAAGTACAGAAGCAGAACTGGACAGGTACCTGCAATGTTTAGAAAGAGGTTAAAAAGCAATCACCATGTTTGTCATACTTCAAGGACTTACAAGACATTGGCATTTCTGCAGTGAGATCATTATGTCTGACATGCTTGCAGATCATCAAGAAGGCTGGCACAAGCAATCAGAAAAGAGAAATTTAATAAAAATACTGAAAACCAAATAAAATAAATACAAAATCATTCAAGTTAATGTAGACAACAAATGTAAATGAAAATATTCTCAAAAAAACTTGGAAGTAAGCACAAACCGGGTATTTTCACTCTAAGATATATCCAAATTATTGCTATTTTTCAGCAACAGTAATTCTGGAATAGCTGTCAGATAATCTCCAGTGTTGTGAGAAGAGGTAGCTCTGAAGGCCTGTGCTTCCAAGTGAAGCATTAGCAGTAGCATGTTGGCAAAATTTTCCATGTATAGGGAAAATCTGAATCAGTATACTATTTCTAATATCTAAGTGACCATATCACCAGAATGCTGTAGCCCATTCGTGATAGAGATAAGAGATGGAATAATAATGTCCATAGCAACATTTTACTATTCTGAATAGGTCTGGAGTAGCTGAATTACAACATTTAAACATTTTAAAAGGGCCACTAGAAATAAATTTACAACTACTTCATTGCTTGAGTAGAATCTTGTTCCAGTTCCTTAAAAAACCTAAATCAAGCAAACCCCCACTCCCCTCAGTTAAGGAATCATCATGATCTGGCATCTACTGAATTTATTCCTTGATTATAACTGGACAACTTACCCAGTTTTCAGAAGGGGCGCTGAATTAAACTGGAATATCCTGACTTTTGCTGCCATTTTGTACATCTAATATTTGCTGAGACTGGTATAAAAGAAGTCTGTTTGAAAAAAAAAAGGAGCTTTAAGTCTGTCTCTTTTGTGCAAGTCTGCAGACTCTGCTTGCCAGCAATTCCAGTGAGCATCTTTGCTGGTTTAAAATTTGCAAGAGAAACAATTTGTGAAGTTCAAGATTTTCTGTCATTTACAGAGAGGAGAATTTAGTTTTTAAAGCTGACTGTAAATACAAGAGTTCCTTACAATTCCTGAAACAGTATAATAAAAAATAACAAATGGTAATAAGTAGTTATTTGAAACCTGCAACCAAAATTGCCATGTTTTTTTGGATGTGATAGAAGAGGTATAAAGAGTGTGATGATAATATTTAATCTCTCTTTTGATAGTTTGTCACACTGATTTATTTTTTTTTCCCCAAGATTACCTTTATTTTCCTGAAAAACACAGATAAGATCTATCACACCCCAATTATTCAATGACAACTTCCAGATGGTCAAACCCATGTTTTATCATACTAAGGTGGGAAGTGATAGTTTCAGCTTTTGCTGTCTATTTTCTTCCTGGCAGTATAGCATAAGGAGAACCAAATATGATGGATTTTGAGGGCTTTTTAAAACAATATAGGTACAAGGTCACTGAGAAAAACAAATCCCCTGTTACACTGGTGTGTGTCACTGATGAATGATCTTGATGCAGTTTTCTGCTTTTCAGTTTGAACATGTAAGCTTATAACATGCAAGCTTTATTGTGTGAATATGTTCTGGGTTTCCTGAGGGTGCAACAGAGTACAGTTTTGTTCATTTGTTTGTTTGTTTGTTTTGTTCTTTTTTTTTTTTCCCTAAATTAGAGGCAAATTATGGGATCAGAGTTTAAGTAAGAAATTCTCAACCCTATGACCAGTACCAAAATTTTCTCTCATGACCAAGGTAACTAAATTTCAAGTAATGTGTTAGGGTATTTTTTTGTGTTGTTTTAATAGATATTCTTTTTACCCAAACTCAATAGTTTACAAAATAACTGTTTTCTTTTGTGCAGTGAGAAGTACAGATCTTTTCTGCATGTTTTTTTAATCTTTGTGCTAAAATGTTCTTTCAATTAAGAAAATTAGAATGGTAAAGAGGTTTTCTTTAGGCCACTGTAAGAGATTTTATGCCAGTTTGCCTCTGTAAAAGTGATATACAGGCATGTATGAATTGTCTTGAGCTCTTTCTCATGTTGAGTTTGTGATTCAGAGATGAGAAGATCTTTAGGAATAGATTTCCTGTTCCAGAGTGTCTTTTCTTATTTTTGTCCTTTTTGTGAATAAGATTAAATATATATAAAAAATTAATACAGTTCATTGATGCTTTCAAAAGTTTTCCATATCAAAGTCATAATTTATAAATAAAGGTAAAGATATTTACAAGTGTTTTATGCTTAAGTGTTCTTGGTAAAGTTTCTGCTTTCCAGTATTACTTTCTGTTGTACATATTACAGGTTAAATGCAGCACTTCAGTTTTGTGATGCCTTAAGCTGTTCTACAAATCATTTTCCCAGATGTATCAAAAATGCTGCACAAAAAAGTGATCTTGTGCATTTCTGAATTACACCTGGTGAAGTGAAAATTAAGTCAGTTGTTCAGAGTGCACATACTGTAACATTATTACATGCACTGCTTGTTCTTAACTTCACACTGAGTAGCAATCATTAGCAGAAGACATTAGTAGCAGTTTTACAGCTGAAGAATGGTTTCTTATCTTCAGATGTGTGTATTTTCCTAGAGCCAGTCTGAAATTTGAAGAAAGACTTTTCTTTGTACTGTACCATACTTAGAAGAGGTAATGTTGTAATAAGTATATGTAGTTCAGGTTTTCCTGAATCAATTATGTTCAGATTTTCAGGCTTCTGAGTGGCTTCCACCTTCTACTGAAGCAACTACTTTGATGCAAGACACTGGCAAGGAATGAAGAATAACTCTCTCCTTCTACTAATTTCCATTAATGTGTCACTGGCACACGATATTTTTCCCTGACCCATTGTCTTTTTCTCAGGTCACTTGTAAAATGGCTATAAACAACAAAAAGTTTGAGAAGTGGCTCTGGGATTTTGGCATTTGCAGCATAGCGCCACCATGATGATGTAGTGCTTGAATGACTGGATGAAACACTTATAAATTTACAAAATCATGTTTCCATTGGCATATACTTTTTTTCAATCCAAGAGATTTTGTTATTTGTATCAGGGCAAATAATTTATTTTCCTGCTTCTGGAAAATCTTTGGTCGTGGTGTGTTACAGTGAGAGTCCTGAAGGTTAACTTCAGCTTTAGAAAACTCTTTTCACTGATGGTAGTTATGCAAGCACTCCTGGCTCTTGTTCATCCAGGATGTTTTCTACATGAATTCAGGCTGTGAAAATAGGGTGGATTTGTGGTGTCTCTGGCCCTTGGTGCACTGAAGACAACAGAGAAGCCCCACATTGATGACTTCTGTTCAGTGAGTTCAGCAATCTGTGTGTTACTTAACAGCAGTAAGTCTGAATCTGTAAAACAGAAAGGACCATCATACAGACACTCCAAGTGCTGGTTATATCCAATCTGTTAGCTGAAGTGCAAGATGTCCAGTATTTCCATGAAAAGACTAGTGCAAGCTTAAGCAGCATATTCAAAGAAGCAGTTGTGCTTGCTAAAGGGTGAGCACCCTTCAGGATTTCTTTCTTACAATGCAACCATACCAAAACTAAAGCAAGTCTCAGAAAATGCAGGCACGTTTTTCCATGTGCATTTAGCTGATCAGCCTGTGTAATTGTCCAGCAAACAGCTACTGTTTCCATTTCTTAGGAGGTATTTGTTTGCAAGTTTGCATTATAGGGCTTATCGGCTTTGTAAGCTTCATGTCTTCTATGGCTGCTAAAAGCTCTGAGAGGAATCTGAAAGGTTTCAGCAGCTTGCACAGCTCCAGCTATTCTTGTAAATCCAGGCTGGATGATCTGTGCATTGCATGCTGGGCTCCTGACTCCTCCCGTGCCAGTCCAGGAGGATTTCTATCAGGTGTCTTACAGACCTTTGATTCTTACATGTTCAACCCACATGAGTCCTGCTAGTGCTTAGATTATGAAAACTCTCACTTGGAATTTTCTGATGTAGCAATATATTATGGATATATGTACATAGGGTGCTGATTACCTAGTTGGGATCAGAGTGTAGCAGTTTTAATATGTAAATTTAAGGGAATTTCCTACTTAACTCATTAGAGAGAAGGTTTCTTATCAGGGATTCATAGTCCTTAAATGAGAGGAGGATATTTTTAAGCTGTGTTTGTGTTTTGGTCAAATGTTTGGGATGTTCATATTAAAGTTGGCATATTTGTATTGTCAGAATTGCAGAATAATCATGGTGGGGAATGAATTCAGACTGTGAGAACAGAACATCCTGGGCAAAAAAATACAGAAATGCATCATTTAAATCCTGTTCTCTTGGTTGAGGAGTTCTAACATAGTAGCATGGAATTAAGTTATAGTTTTACTGAGGTAGTAAAGTGTTTTGCAATTCAGGCTTCCACTGTTCTGCCTACTCTCAAAATGCAGATTAATTTCTTAAAAAGACCATGTGTTTTTTTCTGGGGTGTTTCTTAAAGTATCTTTTACAGAACC
Organism: Corythornis vintsioides; assembly: GCA_025447755.1. Taxonomy (NCBI): domain Eukaryota; kingdom Metazoa; phylum Chordata; class Aves; order Coraciiformes; family Alcedinidae; genus Corythornis; species Corythornis vintsioides. The sequence goes on from JAOEGS010001811.1 coordinate 84,511, forward strand.
TTGAAAAGTAGAAAATACTTCTGAAACTTCTTTCTCAAGCAGATAATCTGTTCTGTTACAGAAAAGCTTGTCATGATAGATGCATTTGGATGAATTTAGACTAATAAAGTTGCTTGAGAGAATGATTTGATACTAACCAAACTGTATTATGGACACTGGACCATCTTACAAGTAGACCAAATTTGTATAGATTATAAAGGATATCAAATAGATTCAGTTTGTTCCAATTTTATTCCTTTATATTATTCTGGGTTGAAAATTGCTAACAGCAAGTGATTAATAAAACATAATGAAGATATTGTTGGGTCAGATTTTGGGACCTGCCCCTTAATGGGTTTGAATTGATAGATCTCTGGAAATCAATGGAACAAGACTGTTCTATTTTGCTTATGCACCTCGGTTTGTGACCAAAAAAAAAATGTTCTCCCCATGCCCTGTTTTCCTGTAACATAACAGGCTCTAATTGGCACAGGAGGAAGGGGAGATGAGTGCTACCTGGCCCTCTGTGCCTTTCAAACTACAGCAAAGAAGTTGCTTTTGCTGTTATCTCATAACATTGACCTGTAGGGCATTAGGCATGCTGTGGAATATATCTGACCAGAGTAAAGATGCAGGGTTTTTAGCATTTGTGTGCATTGCTTTGTATTATAGTGATAGTCAGGACTGAATTATAGGGTTTTTTTGAAGTTGTCTTTAAAATCTGGAGACATAATGGCTATCTTGCACTTATCAGTTATCTTCAGGGGCAGTAACTTGACACCTTCATAAAATATTACTGCTCAGTTGCTATCTATACGTCTAAAAAATGTGCTGCAGTGGTATGTCTTGGATACTGCTGCAATAGCACAAAAAAAAATGTGTGGAGTCGAGTTTGTTTTTACCTTTCTGGAGATAAGGTTGAATTTCCTTTACATGTGCAGATTTGTTAGCATGTTGTTTAGGAGACATGTCTGGGAAATACTGAGGTACAATAGACATTTCTTTATTAAATGCAGAGCTGGAAGGTGATTTTTCAGCTAGGTTGTGTGTTGTCTATTGAGTAGGATTTTCTTAATAATTCAGAGCTCTTACACTCTGCTTGCAGAGAATTCATGAAAGCAAAATTGATCACAATATGATAAATGGAAGATCTGATTTAAAGATGATATCTGAAACTGTAATGGATAAAATCAAAAACTTTTTTTTTTTTATTTCAGGCTTTTTGTAAAGAGTTTTTGTTTAAAAATCCTAATTATTTTAAATGAGCTATTTTATGCTCAAATTCGAAACCATATTGCCAAATCTATGGAAATACAGGTAAAGGTGGCCTCTGTTTTCTATTGTCCTTTGATAAATTAATTGCTTCACATTTTATGATTCATTTAGTTCTCATTTCCCCTGCATATTTTTTCAAATGATATTGTAGATTTTCAAATATTGCTGAAAATGGCCTTCCATTCTCCTAGGGAGAAAAATCTAGTACAAAAGTTGAAAAGACTCTATGGCTTGAGAAACTCACAGTGTTTGTGCCCATCCCTCAAGCAACAGGAATGCCCCAACCCATCTTCCATAATCTCCATTCTTTATTCATTTCTTGAAATTATAGTCTCTCCTTTAACCTTCTCTATATGCCTTGGAACAATGATTTGTCTTATTGTATAGACTTATAGAATCTTATCTTACATAGACTTCTTAAAAGAAAAAAATTAAATCTGGTGCTATTACAGATTTCCTCTAAACTACTTGGACAAGAAAGAATATTATTTCTGTTGCCAAACTTATCTAGGCCAATAACTTAAATTTATGTATAGGAAAACTTGGCTAACAAAGGCAGTTTGTACAATTACAACATTAATAGAATGTTCAGGTACTCTGAGCTTCATACAAGTTTTAGAGCAGTGGCAAAAGTGACTTTCCTAAAGTAATCTATTGGAATAGTCTTGAATGTCTGTTTCCTGTCCTGCAAACCAAACTTCTGCAATTTTGTTTCTATATTTTTAAGCAACCCCCCACAGTGTAGATTTTTGACTTTTTTTTGTGGATTATAGTAGTAATAAATACTCCACACCCCAGCTGACGATTTTTTTTTTTTCTATAAATGTAAATATAAAAATTTCAGAGTTATTCAGGATGGAAAGTGTCATAAAGGTAAGTTACTTCTTAAATTTACACTCCTCTGCTCAGGTTCAGAATGGCTCCTAGTAAACACTTATGTTCCTGAAAATGGGAATTTCATTAAACAGTGGGGTTTTGTATAAACTTTCCAGTGCCAACAGTGCCTGCTTTGAAGTGATTTTTACCTTTTGCCTGTGTGGGAGCAGCTGCTGATATTCTCTTCCTTTGTCACCTGCAAGCACTCATTGTTCATAGGTATGGAAGCAGTTGTATTTTTGGCTGACTGTGCCCAGTGTACCATGTACTTTTGCAGGTCATAGTGCCATTTGGGCTTTGAAAAACTGTGCAGTATATTTATTGGTTACTTTTTGTCTGCTCTAAATAAGCTTCATAGTATGCTGTACAGTATGTTCAAACCCTTGATAAATCAAATAGTTACTTTTCAGAAAAAAACAGAAAGGATCTCTTAAGTTTGGGTGTGTACAGCTGGAGTGAATGGAGTTTCTTATGGATGAGCAAACTGCCTTGATTAACAGAATATGCTGTAATTTTAGAAATTGGAGTCTAAGTAGCTTATGAGACTGAAATGTAAGTATATTTCAGGATGCACCTGTATTTTTAATGCTTAGTCAAATCAGTGTAAAATTCTTGCAGAATGCCAGTAAATGGTGTGCTTAAAATGTATTTTAATTCTGCCATTTCAAAGGCAGAGTGTTATAACATTCTGGATTAATAAGAATATGAAAACCAGGAATTTATTATAGCTTCAGTGCTTTATTGCCCAAGTTCTTGTTCGGACATAACATATGAATTAAATCCCTTTATTATTAAATAGCTAAGTCCTAAGAAATAGATCATTATCATAGTTATCACTTTGACTTAAGAAATGAGTCAGCAATTTCTTCTCTTTACTGAAGAAACATATTTTATGGGCATACTGCTTTCTTGTTAAGGTATAATTTTTATTTTGGATCATTTACATATCTCCAACGTGCTTTTTTTAACAGGCTGATAGTGCAATATTTTGTTTCTATATATTTTAAAGTGTTTATATTTTCTAGATTTTAACAATTCATTTAAATTGTTGAAGTTATCTGTAGCATTTTTTTTTAGAGTCTCTTTTTACACTCACAAGGACAGGAATCTGGGGCTGCTTGTTTTTCACCTCGACTGTGCTGTTATGGAGGGTCTATAAATGTGAAATAATACTTTAAATTCTCACTGGTCAAAGCCCAATTAATTACTAGAATTTGATCATCTAAGGTAAAAGTCCAACAAAGCTTATTTTAAAATAAAACAGTGTAGATCTTCTAGGCTGTAGTGGATGTATTTATCAGGCCTATAGGAGAAAATGTTATGCTTTAAAGATACCTAGATCTGTAATGTAAAGGAATCAGCAGTTAATTTCATAAATTTTTTTTTATAGTGTGACAGTGATAAACAGTTTGCAAACTTTAAAATATAGTCACTTTCTCTGAGGATAATTTAAAAAAGCTGCACTGAAAGGTTGCTTTCTTGTGGTTTTATTTGGTTTGGTTTTTATTTGGATTTCTTTTTTTTTTTTCTAATCACAGTGCTGTCTTTTATTGATGGGACAGAATTTTTTTGGAAGCATAGTATCTTAATGGTAGACCAGTGTGATGTCATCATTCTGCACAACTGAAATGCTTCTGGTGTTACACAGATGCTCTCAAAAATTTGTTGTTAGGTGCATCCTAATGCAATGAGAAACAAGGAGTAAATGATGGATGTTCAGGACAACCTAACTTTATAACCAATATCAACTTTATGTGTCTGCATCTATATAGTCTCTCTGCCATAAATATATCTGTGTTTTTTTTTTTAAAAAAAAAAAAAAAGGATTACCACCATTTGGCTTACTTAGTTAGGTGTGGACATACTTAAAAATTGAAGCTACTAAAAACTTCCCCCTTTCTCTCTTTATTTCCCCTAAGCTTTATGTGGAGAACAGTAATTCAGTGTATTTGTATTCATAATAGAAAAAAACCTGTTACAGTTCAGTTTAGGCAGGTTTTACAAAAATAGAGAGCTGGGCTTACACATGGTGTGAAAACCTCTAAAAAATAGGAACAATGACTTAGATGGATCCCCTCTTCTGTAATATTTCAGAGGAAAGGAGTCTGGGATTCAATATCATCTTCTGTTGGATCACATTTAATCCACTACCTCTTATTTTTGAGAATATTTCCACAACAGATAAGTTGCATGGTATTCTGGGCTTGATGTGAAGATTTTTTTTTGCTTCTAGACCTTCATTTCACATAAAATACTTAAAAATAAATAGTAAAAATTAAAGGTAGGGGTTGGAACTCCAATAGCTTCCTGCCTCTTCAGTAGCATTTCTTAATAGTGGATTTAAATAGTTGTTATTTCAGGTTTAAGTGCTTCTAACTTAAGTGCATCTTGTTTGCTTAATTTTGTACATGCTTACATTTGTTTTGTGAATAAAGAGATGTCTTCTCTCTGGCTCGATAGCCAGAGGTGTGCACAAAGCCCAGGCTTTATTTTCTTGAGTAGGCACAGTGCATTAAAAAATTAGGAACACAGGAACTGACGGGGCAAAAGAATCCGCCCCTTTCTTTTCTGTCTTCTCTTGCAAACTAGTGAATTCTGCAAGAGACAGTTGAAATTACCTAGAATGGGAAGCTGTAGAAACATGATGTTATTTTTCATGATTTGTTAATAACAGAAAGCAACTACCTTTTCTTGTTCCCTCCTCCCCCTCCTCCTCCTCCTTCTCCTCCGTGTTGTATGCTTTGCGTTTGGGAGAGCAGTGCTGCTCCTGCCTCCAGACAGGGAAGGGGAGAGAAATCTTCAAGGGGTGGAGAGAAAGAACAAGCTCCCTTTCCAGGAAAGGTGTGTCTTTTCTAACACACGTTCAGACCACTCTGGAGTTAGTCCTGGGTGAGTACATCACATTATGGTCATTTGTGCTGCCTTGCTGTAATGGGTAGCTCTGGCTCACTTACATAATTTATCTCTTGGTTCAGTAACACAATCCCAGTGGTTGGAGAATTTCAGGTATGACAGACTAATGCTTTTAGTGGTAACTTTTCTCTCTACTTTGCTATCCATCAGGATGATTTTATGATGCCTAATGATATTTTGTGTTCTGAGAGGAAGGTACGCAAGTGGTGTGTATAATGAGCCACTTGAGTTACTTTTAAGTCAGAAGGCAGATATGTGGGCTTGTAAGAATCTCCATTATTATTTTGCACAGCCAGAAGGCAAATGATAATTGCTTTGAAAATGTCCCTTGTGTTTTAATTTTAGAAAGTATTATAATAGAACTGTTTCATTATAATAGAACCGTGTATGTAAAAGAAAATCTAAACTATTGCTATTTTTGCAGGATTTATTACCTACTGATGATGTTGTACCTGAAATATTAATCAGCTGCTTAGATCCTCATTAACAGTTGTCACACAGCATACTTTTTAGCTTGTTACAAATGCAGAGCTTTGGAATGAATTTAATAGATAACAGTAAGTGATCAATATTGCAAGAAAATGTCTGGAAATATAAAAGGCAGGTTACTAATAAACCTGATATAATAATGCATGTGCTTTGCATAGATTTCTATATTGAAAATTTTAATTCTTTCTATTTAAACACAATATTTAAAAAACCCCTTCAGGACTGGATTTTGCCTGGTCAGAATTTCACATGGACTGTTTTTCATTCTTTTCTTACTTTCTGACCTGTGTAATAGCTGTGAATTTTATTTGTATTTAGGTTGAGCTTGGAAATGAATAAGCATAATATGCAAACATTTATCTTGGAGGTTATAATATTTGCTTCTAAACTAACTACACCTGTTAAATGAGTAAAATCAGACTAAATAATTTAGTAGAACATGGAATGTATTGAAAGGGTAGAGAAAAATAGATTAGAAAATATTTTTTATAAGATACAGCAACATTTTGCAAGTTGTCATGTTTTATGTGGACAAATGTTGGTCGTCCTTGAATTTTAACAGATTCACTGTGCAATCTTAGCTGAAAATCAGCTACTACTGAGTGTCTTGATAGGGTGATATGTTTGGAGTTGAAAATGCTTATATGAAATTTATAACTTCTCTGAAAGAAGTTAACTAAAAAGAGATTCTTGAAGACTGTTTTGGGTTTCTTTTAGGATTCAAATTTCTTCTGAAATATTGGCAGACGTCGCAGATTCATCAGTTTAGCTAGAAATGTATTCAAGAGCAAATTTTTTTTTTTATCCCCTCTGAGACGATCCATACTTTAAAAAATTGTTCATATGTGGGCAAGTCTGTGAAACAGAATTTTGCCTGAAATACCCAAAGTTGGTAAAGCATGGTTATGTAACTAGTATTGCATAATAATGCATTTAAAATTATTCTAGTAGGAGTTTACTTTTATCACTGTTTCTTTAGGAGAAAAGGTTGCAGGGATGTTACTAATTACCCTCCTTCTTTAAGGTTATCAGTTGTCCTAATTTTCAAGGTGTGTCCTTGCTAACAGGGACAACCCTGGTATCTTGGAGGCTTTATTAAAAAATGGGACAATGTTCTAATTTCAGAAAAATCCCATTTCAACCAGATACCTGAGCAATTCACATGGACTCTGAGGGCACAGCATCTGTCTGGGGTAGTGCCAGATGCCTCTCATCTGAGGAGAAAAAGATGTGAAATACAGAGCTGCTAGTTTATCCAACTGTCCCATTTCTGGGCACGAATACTAGTGCAGATATAAAAATCTTCCTAGTCTTAGATGTAAAGAAAATAAAGTATGTTTTCTGTTTAGAAGTGTATTCAGATTTTCCTTTCTGTAACTTCCCTGTAGCTATGAAGCTAATAAGTAGTCATGAGAATGGGTCATCCAAATGGGGTTCATTGTCCCTTTCCACTTGAATAGAAAGACCAGGCAGCAAATGTTGGACTCTGGAAGGAATTTCTACAGAGGATGAAGCTAAATTTAAAGGAGGAACAGCTCACTGCACTCTCTGTTCTCAGAGAGTTGTCAAAAGAAAAAAGTGGGTTTAAGAAGCATTCAGATTTGTTTGACTACTTTGTTATCTCTGTACTCAAACTCAGAATATTTTATATGTATTTTGAAATAAGAAAGTCCTGAGATTATATAAGAGGTTACCCAAGTACAATGTAGAGAATTCTGTTCCTTCTGGAGGGCAAAGTGAAACACGAATTTACTCTGTATTATAAATGTGTGCTAAAGCATCTCCAACTGTGTATGTATCAAAAGGTTTCCTCTATGGAATAGATCACTGCAATACCTCAGTTCTGCCCATCTAAAATAGTTATGCATGTAAGATCTGAAACGGAAGTTTCTTATATGTGAGAAAATGAAATTTCTTATAGGTGAGAAATGTTTGATGCCTTCACTCTCCGCAAGATGTTGGGGAGTGACTGCTCCGTATTCTTTTTGGCACCTAGGGCACGTTGTGTTCCACGGCTGCCTCGGTGGGCAGCTCTCTTGGAAATGTGAACAGCTTAGGAGGGTATTTACATACACAGTCGTCCCAGTCGGCCTTGTAATTTAATGTGTAAACTAAAGAGGAAACTGCATGCATTTTTCATGTGCGATGGTGTGACACTTGGGGAAACTTTCCTTTATTAAGTTTGGGGTTTTAAACTGCCTCACAAACATATACATGCTGTTTGCCTTTGTATTATGGTGACAACTGCTTTTAAAAATAAACCATTATAGTCACTGTAGCTTTATTTTGTAGCAGTGTAAATACTTGGTGTCAATTTATCAACACCTGAATGAGTTTGAAAGAATGTAGTTTTTTATTTACAACAGCTGACTCTTACCTGGGTAAGTGACAGTTCTAGTATTTCATTACTTCCCCTTCTGTCATTTTGCTGTATAAAATTTCTTGCATCTGCCATCTCAGTTTCTTTTCTTTATTGGAAAGATTTTGTGCATTCACGCTTCTTGTAATTAGAATAATGTTACAAAATTTTGTCAAGGTTAAGAAAACTGCTGGAACCACAAAATAGATCATAAGCAAGTGGTAATTGCCTAGTTTTTTAAATTAAGATATGAAAATCCCAGAGAATTAGGGTAGTCTTTGGTGGGGAAGGTACACTGTTAATATCAAGGGAAATGTCAGCTCTTAACAGTTGCTGATAATTAAGGGCCGAGGTTTTGATTGAGGTGAATGAATGATTTTGCTTAAGTGTTAGGGCGGGTGTGCACCAGTAAAAGCATCTGTGGAGCAATTTGTAAGCTATTTAACGTTGTAAAACTAAACTGAAAAGCGTGTTTGCATTTTCTTTATTAATTAAATAGGAAACATTTAAATGATAATGCATCATGTGGATTAAGCCCTACAGTTCTCATTGCTGCTAATGGGATTTGTAAGTGTTGCAAAATCCGTATGCATCATAACAGAACATTTGTTTCAGAGTGCCTTAGGAAGATATTCTGTCATTTCTGAAACTTGGGGTGACTTTAAGTTGCTCATATCCAATCTTAATTGGATTTGCCTTTAAAAGGCTACCGCTCTGAACTTCACTGCCCAGTCCTTTTGTCTAGCTTTACATATGTATTATGTTTAGCAGGTTGTAAATTTAGAAATGCTGTACATATTCCTAGTCACCATATGCATAGCTGCATTACATTATTACAGCTGCATTCTCTGGAGGAAAGGCTTTATTCATGCCTGCTGGGTCTGTTTTTTAAAAATTGTCTAGTGAAGCTGTAAATGATGTTCATATTTGGACAACATGGCCAAACTACTCTGTGTCTGGCGAGTTTTGACAATATATAGGTATCAAAGGAGCAGAAGTGAGGATATTTGAAATATAAGATGGCTTGAAAAAGCTGTGCTATGAAGCAATATCAATAGATGTTCTTTTATCTGATTTCCATGGTGAAGGCCTACTTTGATACTAGCCTTTCCCTATTTCTTTATTGGGCCACATTTATTTGGAAAAGGTTTAAGAGCTTTTCCTGCTCTCCTTACACACTTTCATGCCTCCTTCAACCTCAGTTTTTTCTGCTTGTCCATCTTCTTTGACCACAGTGCCTCCACTAGTGCCACTGACAGAGTCTTCCCTCTCTCCCCAAACTACATGTCCAAGGGTGATACAGAGCTGGATCGTTCCTTCTGCCCAACTGCAGACTATGAGAGAATGCTATAAGACATTTAAGAGCCAAATCAAAGTCCTTTCTCATGCTGAGATGCTACCATTTGTTATCATTGCTGCAAGCTGCCTCCCTGTTGCCTTTTCTAGATGTTTGCTGATTTTATTTTGGTTAAACATCAGAGGGACCAGCTTCGTGCACAAGTGCTCTCTTTGCTAATGTTTTTGCTCCACTGAAGTACTAATTGGTTTGGTCCTTTGTTTTTCCACCACTTTACATTATCCCTACCCACCTCTCAGTGCCATCAGACCTTTCCCACAGTGTTGTCCTTCTGAATAAATTTCAGTATTTGGAAAATTGGTTGAGTTAGTAATCTCTGATTTCTACTCTAATTTGCCTGTGTTTGTCTGTATAAGCCTTAGTTTTCAAATTACATTTATGAAACAAAGGTATAGGTGATTAATATGAATAATCTGATAGTGTCTTTGACCCTATCTGTCCAGTTTTAGGTTTTGTATTCTCTTGTATACTGTAAAACTTCAAATATAGCAGAAATCAATACAGCCATGACTATTTTTGGGAATGATGCAATCTGCTAAAGCTAAGAAACAGATGATTTTTTTTTTTTCCCCCTGACATTTTTAGCAAGACTGGCTTGATAGCATTGCAAATAAAAATTTGTAAATGTATCACACTCCTTCATTGATGGGAGTTAAGTCCCTTAATTCCAGTATTTTGTGTACTGAAGGAAAACAGTTTTTAAAGGAATGTCTCATATGGCTAATCCTATATATAAGAAATATAGGTATTATTTATTTGCAGTGTTTGATCTCGAGACACAAATGTGTTTCTGCAAATGCATAACTTATCCTTGATTCTGAAAATGTTCTGTTCCAAGTGACTTTGGCAAGTCATATCCAAAACTGTAATTTAAGAGTATTGTATAAATGTTGGCATTATGGAAACAATGAAAGCAATTTGGTATAGCAGATAGAACTTAAATGCTGTATCTATGATGTTTGAGCCAGTATCTGGTCACAAAACTTTTAATAACTGTCAACTCCCTTTTTTTTTTTTTTCTTTTTTTTTTTTTAACTGCCTCCCTCTGTTAAAACTTAATGAAATTTCATCTGGACCACAGTCTCTGTCTCAGTCTCCCCAGTACAGGATAGTTACTGACAACTGGAGGAAGTCCAGTGAAGGCCACCAAAGTAGGGAGCACGTGGCATACAAAGAGAGGCTGAGAGAGCTGGAGTTGTTCAGTCTGGAGAAGAGATGGCTTAGGTGGAATTCGTTTTGTTGCTTTCTTCAGTTTACCCAGTGGAGGGTTATAAAAGAATGCAGAGCCAGACTCATGTCCAAGGTACCACAGCAAAAGGCTATGAAGTAATAGGTATAAATTGCCAAAGGAGAAATTCTGGTGAAATATAAAGAAATTCCTCACAAGGAGGATGTTCCAACATGGGAACAATGACCCAGACAGAGGTGGGAATCTCCATCCCTGGGGATATTCAGCTCAGTAATCTATTGCACATATGAAGTTGGAAGTGAGTTGAGATGAACTTCAGAGATTCTTTCTGACCCAAATTATCCTAGGATTTTGTTAAGAAGGTAAAAAGAAGAGAGAGATTGAAATTAATTTATTTTTTCAAAGTAGAAATGGATGGAAGTCTGAGCCTGTGTTTTTGTGAGTCACATACAGTCTTATGGGACCTCTCTGAGTGTTGTGCTGTGGAGTCAGTAAGTCCTCTGTCAGCCTTGAAACACTGATTTGAAATGGCAGTTCCTGCTTAACAAATAGCAGTGTAAGGTGCAGAAGATAAGAGTAGAAGGTGCAGAAAGAGAAGTGAAAGCAGCACAAACTTGTCCCTGTGTAGGGAATTAAAAAATATTACAGGTTTAGCCCCCAAGTTCTTCAATTTTATAAATTTTTATGGAGCTTCTTGCAACAGTAATAAGTGATCTGTCACAAATGTCTAGATGTTTTCCATTTACTGTGTGAAATTATGTAAAAGTCAGGGTAATATGGAAAAAATATTGACTTAATCTTTACTGCTTGAGTCCATATACTTCTTGCAATGTAAGTTTGACAGTTGCTTCTGTGGTGTTATTACAGTGCTTCTTAATGAATGTTTCTGTTGTTAAAGCACTCTTCCTGGAAGTGTCACCTTCCATTAGGTGAATGATGCTACAGTGGGATGAATTAGGGATGCACCATAAAATAGTAAACAATGTACACTACAATAGTAAACAATATATCTGGTTATCATCTTCATAATGGCCTTTGTTTGAGGGGGAACTTCACAAAAAGAAGAAAATGAGCTAGGATAAAAATTAACATGAAGGTGGCACTTCTGAAATGCAATGTGGGGTGATTAAACCTACAGGGATAAAAACTAGCAGGGATTTTTTTCTTGTTAAAAGGAAAAATTGCTAGAGGACATCTCACTCTTTATATATATATATATCTGCCTTACAGATGTCTGAGTTCCTGCTTCAGAAGTCTTAGTGGGTAGGATTGACAGGCAAGGCAGAGCCAAAGATCAACCAGCCTAGGTCAGAGGGTGAGCAGAGTGCAGGTCAGTTCAGAAGCTAGAGAGTTGACAATCAAAACACTTTGGTCCTCATCTCATGGTGTTAAAAAAAAGAACAAAACAAACAAACTGAGGTTTCCAAGACTACTAGGATATAATTCTTAAAGGGAATTTTAGTTGGATTAAGCCTTATATATTTGAACTGCAATAACAGCAATTGCTGATTTACCTTCCTGCTAATCATCTGTGATGAGCTGTGTTGGGATTACTAATTTTTAAATGAGTCTTTCAGTACAATTCTTTTCATTACTACTATAGTGTTTTCAGATGTACCTTATGTAACGGTCTTTCGTACTGTAAATTATGAAAAGCCTAAAATACTGCTGTGTCTGCTAGATAAGTAATTTATTTTTAAAATTTTGTCCCTAATGAAGGACATATTTTTGTAACATTCCTTTCCAGTATTTTATTCTGACAGTGGATGTGCATGTATCTAAATTTGACTGTAATTATGCCTAGTGTATAAGGTAAGATGTTACAGAACACTTGTTTACAAATGGAAGTTTTCTTCAAAAGAAAGTTGCTGGTTAAAGCACCTCTAAACAAATGAACTTTTGTTTAAAAGTATCTTGGAAGGTTAATTCTGGGAGAGAATTTTAAACAATTAGAGTCAATTCCCTGTAAGAAGGAGGCAAAGCTCTGAGGCCATAACCCAAAAAGGAGATCTATGTAATTTAAATAAGAATGCAAAGATAAAACACAGAAGGTTGTAACATCAGTAATGCTGAGTGAATTATTTAGGATGGTGCAGGAAATAAAAAGATTATAAAGATAAGAAGTTGAACTAGAGTTTGAAATGTGTCTACATCAGCAAGACATTTGGTGCATTAAACACAGATCGATAGCTTGAGGCACTAAGTGGTGAGGCCTCTCTATTTGTGCAGGCTTTATGTTGGATGAGACTTAGTCTGAGCCTTAAGGCTGCAGGTACTCACTACATGTGACTGGAAGCTTTCCAAAGGCTGGTCATTGTTTCAGGCCTTTATGTATTGAATGCTTTTGGTGAGATCTTGCAGTGGGGCTTCTGCTTTGTTTCCTCCAAAAGAAATTTAATTCATGTGCACCAAAGCAGTCCTGCAAACTGAAGTTACATTAAAAAAGTGTTGTTGTAGGAGTTGCTTCAAAACTTCAGCGTTGCTCAAAACCAAGATGTGAATGTAGGGCATAGCAATGTCATCTGGCTGTAGAGCCTGGTATAAAAATATGTAATCTTATCCTCTGATCGAGCAGCAGAGGTCTTTCTCTCTTAAAGTAGAATTTATCAAAAATGGACTATATTGGGTTAAATCCATTTTATTTGAAGTTGATGGTAGAGCTTCAACTGATGTGAGCAGAATTAGGCCAACACAGATCACTTAAGGGAAATCAAAATCTAGGCTAGAGAAAAGGCAAAGATCAACTCTGCACAGATACAGAAATAGTTTCTCTGTTTTAGTCCACTGGTGACTTGTGTGTGCTTTAGTATGAGTTGGAGGGCTCATTTCTAGGGCAAATTTCACTTAAATCATTGTAGCAAGTTTTAATACCACATTAGTGGTTATCAGCTGGTAGGATGCAGCTGTTGTTCTGTTCCAGGCTCAGCACTGCATAGCTGTCCTTTGGACATTTTTCTTTCGGATGTTGTTAGATCTGTGAAATGCTGCTTGTTTCTTGATGTGGTTTATAAGCCATTTTCCACCAATAAAACTTTACTCTTTGTGTTACTGTTCTTCAGGATTTCTAGACAACTTGTGAGGACAAGCGATTCAAAATACTTTCTGATTTTTAGTGCTGAGATGATAAATCAGTTAAGTGAAGATGGACTGAAAGACTTCAGAAAATGGACATACCAGTAACATTACTCTGTTTGTACCATCTGTGATAACCATTTTCATATCTCTATGGGAGGATGCCACCTGTAATCTGCATAGCTGTTTTTTTCTGTACTGTAAATAGCAATGCCAGGACAAAAAAATCTGTGTTTTGCTAGTCAGTCCTATGGTGCTTAATTCCTTTTTAGTTACTGATTTGCAACTTACTGCTTTTCCTATGCTGTGTCTGGATAGAGTCTTTCTAATTTGCAGTGGAATATCAGAGAGACATATATCACTGGAGTGAAGGCTATTTGAGGTTTTTTACATGCTGGGATTTCATTATTTTGCATGAAATGTGTTACACAATAGAAATATAGCTCTGGTTATAGTGTGACCCTAGGAAAAAAAAAATCTGTCAAAAGGAATGACAAATCCACCAATGCTTCTTATGTAATTAAAATGGCAAGTTATCTTTGTGTGATTCACATTTCTTCCATTCAAACTGGTGAGCTATTCTGAAAAGGAAGAGCTTGCATCTTTTGGTCCTCTGGCTTCTGTGCATCTCTGATTCGGGTGCATCTTTATGCTGATACAACCCTGGGGATGTTTTAATTACAAAAGAAGAAGAGCTTTGCAATTCCAGCATGACTTCCTGTTTACTCTGAACTGCATCCTCAATTATATTAATCTGACTGTTGACTATTTAAACATCATACTACATCTTGAATGACAGTGGAGTAAACAGATTCAGCAAATTAGCTGTTGTTCCTGCCTGCTTGCAAGTGGCAGATCAGGTCAACCAGAGAAACAGATAAACAGGAGCATACACAGAGATTTTCTTGTGTCATTGCCTTTTGACTTTGATGTAGATGAAGAGCAGGAGTACACAGAGTGCTGCAAGAATGTTTTTCAGTCTGTTGAAATGAGTTGTATGTGTTTTTGGCAGTCACAGAAAGAAAGTGGGGAACTGCAGATTTGGAAAAATGGTTAAATAAGTTTAGATGATAGCTAGACAGCATTTTTAGTATTTGTATAATTTCTTGAAGGTCACTTGAGTTGCTGTGAAAGAAATGGCAATGGGTCTGTTCTTCTCATTGTATTTCTACAGGTGCAGGGTCACAAGTGCTCTAAAAAGAATTTTGAACATGTGAATGTAGATTACTTCTGAATGTGAGTATGCTAGAACTCAAAGGAGTCAAAACAATAGACCCACTAACATATGTGAATAAATCTGTTTTTACTTTAAATGCTCACATAAATTTTTGCATTGATTTACAGAGAGAACATCAGGTTCAAATAGGTTGTAGCAAGAGGTGGTGTCTTGTTAACCCACAACCTCTCTGGGTTGCTCACTGAAATCAGGATATACATTTTGTGATAACGTGGGTTAGGAGCATGCAAATCAGAGATGTGGCTTATGTTTTGATTAGTTTTGCATAATTTTTGGAGATAAGTGTATATTTTTATTTTTAGGGCTTGTACTCAAAGATGTGAAGATTATTGTTGGCGAACTGACGATTTCCTATTATTCTGGAGATTGTGGCAGGGAGTTCTAGCTCTGTAAAATTTCTGAATTAAAAAAACAGATTGAGATGTTTCTTAAAATTATTGGAAGTATAGCAGTTTAAGGTCTCTGATATGTAAATAATTTCATGTTGGTCCACAAATCATGACTAAGAAAAAAATTGGTTGTCAGGAGGTGTGAATTTGCTTCTATCAGAAATACACAGGAGTTGATTAGTATGAAAACCTTGGCAACAACTGGATTACATTTTTCATGTACTTGCAGATTTCAGATATTAAGGCAATGCAGGGGGCTTGAATCAAACAGTGCTCTAAGATTAATCATGGAAATCCCAGTGTTTAAAGTTTGATTGTGCTAAATTGGTACACCTTGTACTCAACATGCTACAAATATGATTAATAATATTAATGATTTTAGCAATGTTTACATATATTCAACACTAGTGTGTATCTTTGCAGAATTTGT
>JAOEGS010001811.1:100175-146755 GCA_025447755.1 Corythornis vintsioides
AAGTTACTATCATTAAAATAATAATTCCTTCTTACCATTTTTACCTGTGGAGAAAGAATTAGTTTCATTGGTTCATTTGTAGATGTATCCACATCTATAACAATGTAAATACATATTATTTGAAATCTGTTACTCGTCAAATATTTGTGGACCTAGTGTCAGATTAAATGACAAATCTGTGGTGATCATTTGTGATGGGTGAATTTCATTTAGTTGTAGCATGAAGAATTCTGAGACTCATCAAAAACATTTTGGTTTAAAACTGGGAGTGAAAATATTGTAGTAACCAGTTGATATTTCTACAGCAATTTTTATCTATGAGCCCAACAAATCAATAAAGCAATGTACTATGGTAGTAGATGTAGCTTTAAAAATGGGAGTGATCAATATATCTTGGCATTTTGTGGGGTATTTCTTCCAAATGTCTCAAGATGCTTATTCCAAAAATTTCCCTTTTAGCCATTTATTGATACTCTGATATGAAATAAATGCAAGACTTGATTTCATTTTCAAATAATCAATTTATAGTCAAAAGCCAGTGCATTCTGCATTGGATTGCTTTATGTGAGGTATAATCAACTGAGTACCTTTTTTTTTTTTTTTTCTTTTCAGAAAATTTATTTAGATGAAGAAAGATGTGGAAAAAATATGCTAAAAATATGCTGAATTTCTTAACATCTCACTATCCCTAGAGTTGTTCTAGTTACAAGAGCAGTTGTAGGTTTTAGTTTTTAAATTTTCAGATCTGCTTGGAATCTGAAGTTAAAGGTGTCATTTTTTCTGAATGCATAATTAACACAACTGAAACTAATTTAAACAGAATGTTTCAATCTGAAGTTGTTATTTTGGTGGAAGTCATTGCACACACACTCTCTCCAACTCCAAACCCAGTTTGGTCTTTTCAAAAATAGTTGTGAAGTTTCCTAAAGATTTTAGAATTCGGAGTGTTTCACGAAGCATTTTAGTGTCTGTAGCCTTCTGCTGTGGAAAAATCTGTGGGATCACAGGAAGTATGGATTCAGTCTCCTGTTCATTTTATTTAATTTCAGAGTTGAGCAGAAGTGCCTCTGCTGTCTAGGGAATATTCTTAATTACTAGTCTATAGAATTATTTTCACACTTTCTTTTGCTGACCTTTAATTATATGGTGGTTTGGGGATTTTCTTCCTACAAAGTAGAGCAGTTTGAACTTGAGAGACTAAAATCATAGCATTACAATCTGCATGATGAGGTGTAGGCCTCAGCTGGCGAATAAAAGTGCAGTTTGATATTTTCACCCCACTGCTGGCCACTTATTAACATTGCTGGCAGAAAGGAGCAGCAGGTAGCATGGAAAGCCCCCCTTTGTGAGCATCACAGATTTTTGCTAAGCTAAAATTGCTGGGTAATTGCAGGCAAATGGTGCAGTTTGAGCTACGTAAAACTAAGATGCTTATCTAACAGCTAGGCAATAATGAAAAAGGCAGCGCTCTGCCGAGCTGTGGAAAGAGGCTTTTGCTGCTCCATTTGCACTGTGCTGTCACTTTTATAACGTGCTGTTACAGATATATGGAAGTTAAAACTACCAAAAAGGAAAAGAATAGTTATGTTACCTCCCCATATAGACTCATTCTTAATATTGCAAAATATATACAGAGTCAACATATGTATTTCAGTTCAATAGCAATATAGTTATCCAGTACTCGGTATACATTTACAGTTGAAAAATGTGCAGAAAGAAATGCAAACTGACCTTATGCCAACACCCCAAATAAGTAACAAATGAATTATCAGTTGGTTTTTTTTTTCCACCAAATATGCATAAAGGAAAAAAAAAATAATTCAGTTCTTAATACACATCCAGAAAGTTGACATCTGTTACATCATTTGTGAATAAATGGTGGTCATATTCCAAAATGGAAGATTTAACTGAGAGTGCTTGTTGTTGGCTTCTTACAAAAAAACCCCTTTTCAACTCATTGTCTCTGCTTATTGCCATCACTGTGGTTAAGAGATGAGGAGGGAGTTATTCCCCAAACAGACAAGTAATTTGCTGGAAATAGATTTTAGATCAACACATTTGATTACAAGGAGAAATCAAGCTGAGCTAGTGCACTTTGTGCAGGCACAGGTCTATGTTCTCTGCAAGAGGCATGGTTAAAATCAGCAAACAATCATGCTCTGTAGCAGCTGAGACATCCAGATGGTCTCAGTTTATCCCTCATTAAAACACATTTCAGTCTTCCAATCTTTAGATAAAGATAGGCTTGAATAGCTGTGGCAAGACCCATATCCTAAAAGAAAGGTCACAAGCATTTTAGACAGTTCTAGAAAATACATTTCATAGCAACCCCGGTGCCTTGTATACCAGTTTGCATACCAAAACTGGTTAGCTTTCAAACTGGGGAGCTAGGAAGGTCAGACAGACACGGGGAAAAGCCCAAGTGCCCTTAGTGTACTTCCAGCATTGTTTGTACATAATAGTTTCTTGACTGCTGTGCACTGGTCCAAGCTTCAAACTACTGGTGCTCTCCAAGGATAGCTTAGGACCTGGTATCACTGGTTTAATTTATTTCAAGTGAGAGCAGTAATGCAGTCTGATGAGAAAAGTGAGCTCTGCAGTGCGTGTGCTTCGTATTAAGGGTGTTTATGCTAGACCCTAGACAGTGCTTCTGGATGATTTTGTCTCTACCTTCTGCTGTTACTTGAAGGAGGCGACCAAACAGAAGCAGCTGGAACAATCTGATCTGTGTGTCGGCCACAGAGTGCCATGATACTTTAACTTTCCATCTTCCCTCATTTGCTGAGGAATTAATGAGGACCCCAGTTGTGCTGAAATTTGAGTATCTGCTGAAGGGCTTTGCTGGATAGGAGTCTATGTATCCTGCAGATAATTATGTCATTAATTAATCTATTATCTATTGATGACTGGCAAGCGAGTTGCTGGGAAATATTCTGAAGCTACATGGCAATTCTTATTTATCTCCTTTATTTTGATAACTCCTTATTACTGCTCTGTAGCCCTGATAAATCCTTGCATAGGGTTATAATTAAGATGTTCTTAGACAAAATTCTTATTTCTTACTTGTTATCTTGATTTTTTTTTTCATATATGCAGCTAGCTATTGCAGTTTAAGATATGTGGAGTGGGAAGATTAATCTCTCTCTCACCTCTTGCAGCTCCTAAAGAAAGTTACAGCTTTATAGTTTTAGAAGAGAACATTTTATTTTTAAGTTTATATTAATAGAAGAGTAAATTAAAAGCTCATCATCGTTAGGATGAGGTCCCAATTGAACTTGACAAGGTAGATGATATTTAATAAAAGTACCAGCCATGATGAAGGCTTTAAAATAAATCTATGTGTTAATAGCTAAATTATGAGGTGATAATCTGATGGTCTATTTAAACACATGTTTACAGGATGACATTTAGGATGACCCCTTAGATAATGTATGGTTGTTAGCATGTTCTAATGCTTATATTTTTTGGCTAATTGTATGATTTTAAGGTTGGGCAGCAACATTCTACAGAGCTGTGATCACTTTTTATCCATCAATTGATGTCTGCTGCTGTTTTATCAGCTTATTTTTCTGAGCCACCAGCTAGGATAATGTGCTTGAGGGAAAATTATACCCTACATCAGTGGTTTTGTTACAGCATGTTGTACATTATTGGTAATTTGAATGCACCCAGATAAAAATAGAAAGGTTAAGTAGTTTTCCAAATGTTGCTTCTGTGAAGCAGAAAAAGAGTAGTTGTCTGTACCATATACATTTTTGAGCATAGAGAGATGTTTTTTCCCTTTCAAATCTACTTGCTAAAATGAATGCTTTCCTTAAAGCTGAATGTAAAGAACATTTTGCTTTGAAATTTCTCTCCCCAAACTCTTTGATGAATTTTTGAAGTCAACGTGCTTGGTATGTGTCAGTTTTTGTATGCATACACAGGCCCAGAAAGAGTCTTCCCTGGGCCAGGTTTTGTGGGTTTTTGTCAGTGAGAAGGAGTTGCAATCAAATGGTGATGGTTGCCCTCTTCAGGCATCTCCTCAGTCAGTCCATTCGAATGCAGTGGGTTCAGTTTGCTCCTTTTTTTTTTTTTTTTTCCTGTGCTGTTAAATGTTTCTGATTTTTCCCAGTTATTTTTAGTTGAAGGTAGCAGCAGTGCCATTTTAGTGGCTGCACTTATACAGTGCATGTCTATGATTTCTGTAAAACTGTAGATTTATTTTCCAAAACAACTTGATTCTCTGTCTGTGAGAATAAGCTGTGTGGGGAGCATCTAGTAAAAATTGTGTATTTTGATAAGAGTTAACACTTCAGATGCTTTGTGAATGCCCTATTTAAAATCACTGCAGAACATCATCCTGTGTCTTTCAGCTAATGCCCACTGAGATTTAAAACCTCCTTTTTGGCTGCTCTCATTCTTAAGAGTGACCTTGGCTGACAGTTTTATTGTACAACCACGTCCTGCAGGGATGTGTCTTTTTTTCTGTCTCCTCCATTTCACATGGCTTTACGTGGTGCTGACTTATCTCTCCAGTAGCTCTGCTTATGTTCTGTTGTGGTTAAGATGCTCATAGTTATAAATCACTGCAGAGAACATATGTTTTTATTTTATTTTCTTACAGGTTAAAACATTCCTGGTAGATGTTATTTTCCCTCTTACGTGAATGCTTCCGTTTCTTCTCTTATTAAAGAGAATAATCACATGTAGTTTCCATGGCAAGTGACGGATGACCTGCCCTGCAAGCTGGGAGAGATGGAGGGGCTCTGGGCCTGGCTTTTGGGTGCAGGAATAGACTACATATCTGTTTGCCCTCTTCCAGCTCCAATGAATCATAGAATCATAGAATGTTTAGGGCCGGAAGGGATCTCCAAAGATCATCTAGTCCAGGCCCCCTGCAGTGAGCAGGGACACCCTTAACTAGGCCAGGCTGCTCAAGCCTTGTCCAACCTCTCCTTGAATATCTCCAGAGATGGTGCCCCAACCACCTCCCTGGGGAACCTATTCCACTGATCCACCACCCTCAAGGTAAAGAACTTCTTCCCAATATCCAGTCTAAATCTGCTCTTCTCTGATTTAAATCCATTACCCCTTGTCCTTTTGCTACAGGCCCTCGTAAACAGCCCCTCTCCAGCCTTCCTGTAGGCCCTCTTCAGGTACTGGAAGGGGGCTATAAGGTCGCCCCAGAGCCTTCTCTTCTCCAGGCTGAACAACGCCAGCTCCCTCAGCCTGTCCTCTTAGGAGAGGTGTTTCAGCCCTCTGATCATCTTTGTTGCCCTCCTCTGGACCTGATCCATCAGCTCCATGTCTTTCCTGTGTTGAGGGCTCCAGAACTGGATGCAATACTCCAGGTGAGGTCTCACCAGAGCAGAGCAGAGGGGTAGAATCACTTCCCTCCATTTGCTGGCCACACTTCTCTTGATGCAGCCCAGGATACAATTGGCCTTCTTGGCTGCAAGTGCACCCTGCTGGCTCATGTCCAGCTTCTCATCCACCAACACCCCCAAGTCCTTTTCTGCAGAGCTGCTTTCCAGAACCTCATCCCTCAGCCTGTATTGATAGTGAGGGTTGCTCTGACCCAGGTGCAGGACCCTGCACTTAATCTTGTTGAACCTCATGAGGTTCACCTGGGCCCACCTCTCCAGCCTATCCAGGTCCCTCTGGATGACAACCCATCCCTCCAGCCTTTCAACTGCACCACTCAGCTTGGTGTCATCTGCCAACTTGCTGATGGTGCTCTCCATCCCATTGTCAATATCATTAATGAAGACATTAAATAGTACAGGTCCCAGTACAGACCTTTGAGGGACACCACTTGTCACTTTTCTCCATCTGGACATTGAGCCATTGAGCACCACCCTCTGGATGCAACCATCCAGCCAATGACTGTACTCTTGAAAATGTGGAAAGAGACTCGAACCAAATAATAGTTTCAATTGCAAGACATTGTTCTAATTTCATATTACCTGCAAAATCTATGTGTACTCAAGGCTGAGAATGTTTGCATTTGAACATGGGATTCAATTCTGTCAAGGTTTGGTTCTATATTTAGTAGTTAAGATAGGCAATTTCCTTTTTTAAAAGAAATTTTAGCTGAGCTTTTTGGTGAGACTATAAAAAATATTTATGTGGATTTTTTTCTGAGAACAGTACAAATATATGCTTTTGAAGAAGGAGAGCTTTTGTCTTCTACCATATAACTTGTTTTCCATAAGATGTTGTAAAGGATTCCTTTTCTTTAGCTCTGGTGCTTTCATATTATTGCACTGAGTTTAGTAGCACAAGTGATTTTTAAAAAGATGGGAAGTTTTATAGGAACTTAATTCTAATATGTGTACTGGTAGCTTCATTTTGGCATGCTTTGTAATGTACAGGCATGTGGCAGAATAGTCTTGGGTTTTTTTATATATTTAGTTGTCATCTCAAGAGATAGGTAAGGCAGTTATATGATTTATACTGACAAGATTCCTTATAGAATTCAGAGATATGAACAAAACAGAAGAAATAATGCAATGGCATTGTCAGCAGTGTAATAGGAATTGTCTTGTGCTTTCTTACCAATTACTGTAAAGAATAGAGAGGCACTGCATGTCTGTGGGAAATGGTCAGATAAGTCAAAGGGGGGGATGGAAAAACTCTCACTAGAAATCCAGAAGATAAGGAACAGGCCATGTCCAGCGTGGAACAGTCATTTTCTCCTCTGGTGTGTAAACCAGGCACCTCACCTACTGGGGATAATGCAGGGATGTGTTGAGGTCAGGAAGGAAGCCAGCAAGCCATACAGGACCTGTTATTCACAGCGTGTGTGATGAGCAGCCACAAAGGCAGCACATACTGTTTTGTTGTGGGTGATTGATGTAACTAGGTAGGAAGTGGGATGAATGTAAGAACAATTGGAGCTTAGAGAAAGCTCCTGTAGCTTGTGCAGTTTGTACAGGTCTGTGTTGTACTGGTGGGAGGCCGTGGTGTGGTGCTTGAGTGATACATAGCAGGAGTATGCTGCATGGTCTGTCTGTGACTGGCACCCACTGGATTGATGTGTTGTCCAAGAACAGCTATTTGCCTAAAAACCCTGCCCAACAAAATTAAAATACATTCCATGTAATGTGTATAACCATTTTGTCGTTCTACCCAGGCAAAGTGGAAACAGTTTCTTGCCTTGAAATCTGCAAGCAACAACAACAAAATCTGTCTTTGATGATCCTTACAGCACCAAATGCAGCTGTTAATTGTAATTTAGTCTCTTTGCTCTCATTTTAGAGAATTGCATCCTATCTCAAGAACAGATTAGCCTGATCATAAGTAAAAATTGTCTTTTTTTTTTTTTAACCAAAAAGAAAATATTCTGAAAAATTGATAAAAGCACACAGTTTTCTTTTACAACCATTATGGGAATAGCACATATGGAAAATGCACGTGTTCCAATTTCTCTTGTATAAATTTAAATTCAGTCATTAAATAATAATAATATATTTTAGGGTTGTTTTTTTAACAACCAGATTATTTTCTTTCATACTTTGTGCTCTCCCTGATCCATTATTCTGCCTATAGTTCTTTTGCATGGAGGTTGGATTTTCTGAATCTCATTAACAATCAGTGGTGCTGCACTAAAAGCTTCAGTATTAGTTTTATGGCCTTATATCTTTACTTAATAGTTTAATAAGATGCCTGTGATAGTGAAAACAAGGTAGCAGAAGACAGGACTGCAGATGCAGACTGCAATCTGAGTTTTTTTTGTGGTGGTTTTAGTGTTTCATGTTGCTTTTGTTTTCCTGGGCCAGCTGTTACTCACAGAGAGCTCTATCATGTTCCAGCATTTTGTTTTGATAGAATGTCCCAAGTTTTTAGTGTTTATGTTCCAATAATTTAATGTTTATGGTTTTTAAAGTTTATGTTTCAATAATTTGTTTTAAATAATTCAAAGTAAAGAGAATAACTGAATTGGAATATTGTGAGTTTGGGCTTTTGGTTTGTATAGGTTCTCTCATTCTTGTCCCCTGGGTTGGTACTGTAATGGACTATAGCATAACTTCAATTTTGAGGAAAAAAACCAACCCAATAGCAAGCACCTCAGCCCGTTTGAAGACATTTAGAAAATTTTGTCCTGGAGACAATGCTGATGAGCTCATACCTGATCAGTAAATCTCTCTGCTACACTGAATAATTCATCTTCTGGGTGTTTTCTGCTAAAACGCCTTTTCCCTTCCTTCCCATCCCTCTTATGCTCTGTAGCTGATGTAACAGTCTGTGCTAGATCCTGTCCTTAGCTAATAAGCATTTGCTTTGAGAGTATTTAACCAAAGATTTTTTTTCATATCTACTTGATTTAATCATATCTGAATACCTATAGTCTGAAGATCCTTAGCTTTTTTTTCCAGATGCATTTTTAATTAAATTGATTACATGGTTTGGAAGTTGGCCTTCCTTGGAACAACTGTTCTGTGTTAGTCTATAAAATCAGTGCAGCTATACCTGAAAACATGAACTTTCTAAAGCCTATATAGAAGTATTTGTTCAGTGCCAAAAGAACAACCCCAGAGAGTAGGAGTATGTGTTGTGTAGGAAGGTAGTGAATAAAAGAAACCAAATAACTACTTTGCAGTGTGGAATTAGTTTTGGAAAAATAAATAGCTAATGAAAAATAACCTTTCATTTTATCACTGAAAGCAAAACAAAATAAATTCATGTTAGTACTAGTGAGAAATGAGAGTGGGTTCTTAAAACTTGTGGCTAGTTCAGGCTTCGCTAGAAAAATCTCTTTGCATAGGAGATTGTTTTTCATTAAGCTTCTTTAAAGCCACGTAGGGCTGTCTCCCAGTTGGAGCACGTCCTGCTGGTCAGCCCTCTGGTCACAGGCAGCAGTGCCTGAAGCCAGAAGATGTTGATGGTATTTCATTGCAAAGACAGGAATATTTTCTAACTCAGACAAGTTCTCAGTGATGAGTGATAATAAACACGATTTGGTTTCTTACTGCAGTCTGTCTACTACCAGCATTCATAGACAGTGTCCTTCTGGCGTCAGAGGAGAAGGGATTTCATCTGCAGGACTTGATCCAATCTCCCAGAAGTCACTGATAGAGTCATTTCATTGACTTTAATGGGCCTGAATTGATTCCTTTAATAGTATTTTTGTTCTTGTCAGTAGTTCATTTGGCTTTGCTGTAACCATTACATGAGTAATGGGGGAAAACATTCTTTGTATCAAACTGTAGACTCAATAACTGTATACTGTAACAGGGCACTGGAGGTAGTTTTATTTCACAATTGTTATTTTAAGTTTCTCTCAGTATACTAGTAAAGCAAGGAAAAAAAAAATTCAGCATAACTGTGAAAGAATTTGATTCTGTTCAGTAGAACTCCTAAGTAAATAGGTTTATTGTACTACTGAAATTAATTATATTTTGTGCCCCTTTAATAATGATTTATTTTATGATGGTGCCTTTTTTTGCCTTCTAATGATAAACACTATCTTACAGGAGGCAAGGAATATTTTAAAAATTTATCCTACCTGATAGCCAAACTGGTACAAGAAGTCCAAGCTGGCTGGAGGTGTGGCTTCATTCTGAAAAGACTGAAACATTTGTCACTTTAGGGATTATAATAGATAGTTGCCTATGATTTTTAAACAAAACCTTTTTCATTATGTCATCTTTTAAAAATAATAATGCAACTTTATTACCTTTGTCATCATATTATCAGGGGAAAATGTTTTTGTCTAAGAACAACAACTGAATGAAGCATGATAGAAAAAATAATTTCATTTTTTTTTCTGTAGCTGGAATGTACATATGTCTCATTCCTGTGTTCTCATTACGAATAAATTATGTGCAAGTTAATGTGACTTGAAATTCATTAAAAAAATGTAGTGTTGAATTCAGGAATATTTTCAGAGAACAGTTAGCTACAAAGTTCAGTTTCTCTTTATTCGCAACTTTCTGGTATTAAGCAAAAAAATCACACTTGTGAAGGTGCTGACCTGCTTTTATTCAGATGATGTCCTTAGTTCCTTCTGCATCTTTGTACATTCCTGATAATTAATCTTCAAAGTCAATATTTGTTTTAAGACAGTGTGAATTTGAACATCTCTGGGTATGTTTGATTAGCTTCGTTGGCTGCTTGGACAGACAATCCATTTCTCATTATATTCACAAACAGATGGACATCTTGTCTTTGACATGAAAAGAACAAGATTTTATGCATCTGCAGACTTCTACAGAGCAGGTTATGGTTTTCTTTCTCAATTGTTTTCACCTTGTGAAGGTCTGCTATGAGTTTTTCATCCTCTGCAATATATTGTCAACCTGTTGCTTCCCACACCTAGCATCAGAGTTTGAAGAACTGTAGTCTCAAAAAAACCCTTTTGGGTTGTTTGCTGAGACTCAAGGGAAAATTCCCTTATATCTGTTTTATCAAGGAATAGTATCTCAAAGGAAATGAATATAGATGAAAGTGGTTAAATACCAAATACTCACTAAAATGTGACACAGTGCTTTTTCTCCTCTTACTTTGGGGGTTCTTTATAGGTTCCATCATTCATTATACCTACAGCCATTTGGTATAACCCAAGTGGGACAGTAATGCAACGTATAGCAGAAGGTTGGGAACTGCTAATTCCTGTAGTTTCATGGGGGGACCACATCTGTGTGCATCTTCTCAGTTGTATGATGCATGAATTGTAGCAGGGTTTTGGCTGTGCTTCTGCCAGCCCATTATTAAGTGATTATTGCTTCACTTTTCCTCATGTAATGCAATCAATTCCTTCATCATCAGATTTGGAGGCCAACGTTAGCATAATCTTAGATGTCAGTTTAGAGAAAACAGTCAAATTCTCGATATGTCCTGAATTTTTTGAGTCATGAATCCATTATTGTTCAGACTTTTAAGGACTGTAAAAAAAAGTCTTAAGATTCTGATCTGGTGAAATCTAGTTTGTTACCTTGTTATTAATTTTTCTACCAATGGAAGCCCAAACAAAATCAGTTATCAGAATACATGATGATGATATCTACTTAGAAATCATTCTAACACGCTGTGAAAATATTTACAAGCTTCCAAGATGAGACTTTTCCTGATTAGGGAAATCAAAGAATAGTTTTCCCAGCAGGCTTGCAGTTAGCTCATCCAAATTGCTTTTTTTTTTTTAAATTGGCATGAATTTCCTTTAAACAGCTAGAAGATGAAAAATATTTGACTTGGTCTCTACAGGAATGGAAGCCTGTTCCCCAAGACACAGCCACTCTGAAGAAAAAACCCCAAACAAACAACAAAACCCAAACAAACCAAACCACCCCAAACAAACAAATAATTCAAGTTTGTAGCATGTTTGTACAACAAAAATCCATGACATCTTTGACAAACAAAATCCCAGAACAAGGTGTGGGTTTATAATTTGACTTTTTAAATGAGAAAATAAGGCTAGGTTTTGTTTTGTTTTTTTTTTTTATTCAGGTTTTCTCGTATGTGAAGTCTTTTGCTACCTGAAGTGATTCTAGGTGGGCCACTATTTTGCCTTTTTGTCTACAGCATAATGTTGTTTTCAATCTGCACTTCAGGACATTTAAAACCCAAATTTCTTGTTTCAGAAGTTTTGGTAAGAACAAATAAAAAAAAAAAATCTTAATTAAAAACTACTGCTTTTGTCTGTAAGAACAATGTACCATTGTGTGTGAAATTAGCTTTTCAGTTATGGAATCTTTTCTGTCTCTCATGCTGAAGGTGTCTGTGGAGGACTTCCTCATAGGTACTGGTGAGACAAAGTGTATGTAACTAATGAGGAGATGATTGTGTGCTGGAATGGTGTCAGAAGTTGTGCTCTCAGCATTCGGGGATGGTGGCTCTGTGGACTAGAAGTCATTTGGTTCTAAACTTAAACCATTGAAGAACACCATAGATTATGGTTTTTGAAAATAGTTAGAGAGACCTTGGGTTAAAGAAATTGAGAGCTTTTAGCCTAGAGGCTGAAACTTGGGGTTTGCTCAGTCTTTGCTGGAGATATTATTCCCCAGGTAGCTTAGACCATAGCAAGTGGGATTCATATGCTATTGAATATCTTTGGTGAACTTGTTGTACAATCTTGCCCTACAAGCAGTGGCCGAAGATTCCCCAGCTGTGCAGTTGAGCTCACCTAATTTAGGTGCACATGTTGGAAAATTAGTCTCAGTTTAGAAGTTTCTCTTCAGAGTGTCTGCCTCTTCAATTTCTATGAGGTAAAAGACCAGCTGTGTGGTAGATCAGGGTAGATCTGAGTTGGATTGATGTGGATTTTTTTGTGATATTGTTAGTTGATAACATCAGTCGCTCATTTTGATCACAAATGCACAGGTATTATCTGCTTTCTTTTAAAATCAGGATTTCTGGTAGATCATATAAACTATATCCACATCTTGGAAACATCAATGTTTTGAGTGAGTTTTGTGTCATAATCCCTTCCCTGACCTCCCCCCATAAAAACAACCTGCTACTAAACAACCCCTAACGAAACCTAGTGCAATACTTGGATTTTCTGTAGAGAGTACTCTTAAATTTCACTGCCTTCTAGTAATTGGATCTATTTTGGAGATACAGTGCCTGTAGCCCCACTGATTGAGCATATTGCCATGTGTCAGTCTCAAATTATCTACTTCTCAGCTTTTACTGAAGGAATGTTAACCACTGGGGAAAGCTGAGATGATTGTGTGTCAGTCGTGCTAACCTGGTAGGCACCCTGGTAAGCTTGTGGGGTTCTCATAAAAGAGATTCCTGTAGTTCATGAAGCATGAGTATCTTGTTCCATGGGATTAGAGATGCATTATCAATGAATAATATCAGTGTCTGTCTGTTTCACCATGTGCATTTCAAAAATGTGACCTGGTGACTCCCTGGTGTAACATTGGGTGAGCCATAAAGAGCACAAACTCTGAGTGATTTATTTTTAAAGGACTGAAGGAAGCACAAACTTCGTATTTGTTGTTTATTGATTAATGTTTAATTGAAGGTTATATTTAAAATTAAGCAGGCAAATGACTCAGACGTGCTAAAAAGTAGCAACACTGTCTTTCTGTGGCTGAAAAATGACAATGAAATTCTAAGAATAGAAGGAAATGTATTAACATACAGTGATGGCACAGGGAGTCAAAGGAGATGCTTTGAGGGTGGTGGACAAATCCCACAGGAAAAGAATGTAGAAAACATCTTTGACACTGAGCTTTTAGTACCCTTTGCCTCACTAATGAAATTGATAGATAGTTCTTGGAAAATAGTAATAATTTATTTTCACTGTGGAACGGTTTAAAACAATTTTATTTTATTAGAGGAATGTTTTAAAAGCCCAGAGGATCAGGAAAGCTGTTCTGTGTTAGGTGAATGGTGTATTTCTTGTTGTTTGGTTGGTTTCAGTGTGTTGGTTTTTTATTTGAGCATCATGGCTGTTTTAGATTCCCAGTGTTCATGATATTGGAGTGTACTTACCTTAGGAGTACATTATTTTTTCCCACTGGAAGTATATAGCAGTTAGTAATTTTAGCTCTACATTATTATTATTGATGCCTCTTTTTTTCACAACATTTTTCTGGGTATTCTTTTTTCATGATAAATTCTGGACTAGATGAACTTTGGAGGTCCCTTCCGGCCCTAAACATTCTATGATTCTATCCTGCAAATCTATCCTGATGTTATTTCTATTCAGAATGGTGATCCATCCTGTTAAACAGGTAAAACAATAGTAAGGTCTTTCTTTTCTGCACACTATACATAGGGGATTCCCTAGAAATTAAATGATGCTATGAACACTGTCCAGCATGCAAGCATGGGAAGTTGAGTGTTGTTGACAGAGCACAGTAACTCCTCCTTGGCTATTGCTTGGCAAGTAAAGGTCCTTTTTAATTACTTCTTCCAGTTGCTCTTTATAACTCACTTTAAGCCACATTTTGTCCTGAAATTTTTCTCTTCTTATGAACTTGAAAAGCAATATGTGAAATCAAAGTTGTCAGAAGTTCTTAGCACTAGAATATGCCTCAATAAATAGGATGGGTATAAGAAAGATGTAGCAGTTGACTGCTATTTTAATTGCCTTCTGTAATGTAGAAAAAAACTTAAAAGCCTTGGTACTTCCTTTCTTTTATTTTTTCTATTTTTTTTTTTTCAGAGAAAATAAAGAAATGTGGAGATTGTTATCTGTAAATGAGAGGGCTAGTAAAGATTGTTTGTCTAATTAAGTGAGGTTTATTAGGCAGCTCCAAAGCAGATAATGTCACTGGGCAAAGAAGAATCAGTGCATACAGTGAGGTCTGATTCCACTGTTTCTTACAGTATCTAGAAAGTTCAAAATACACACTTAGACTGACAGGTTTGTCAGGCATTAAGCTGATGGTGTATTCTTTTAAAGATCTTGCTTTTATCATAAGAAAACTATTCTAAGACCTACAAATAAAACAGTGCACATGCACTAGCCCACTAGGCCAAAAAAAAAAAAATCTTTATTCTGTGTTAAAGCTCTCTGTGCCAAATATAATAGCTGGTTTCAGGAGTATTTAAACCAACTTCATTGGAATATGGGAAGGGGAGACAGGTTTTAAAGGCTGGTTTTAGCAAGTTATCAGCTGTCTCCCAGATGGTCCAAATATGACTTTTTCAACATTACACATGGTTAAAAAAGAAAAAAAGAAAAAAAACCCCCAAAACTGCTTTGCGTGTGTATGTTGCCTTCATACTTGCCTGTTTGTAGCTGTCAAGGCGAAGCTGTTGGTGAGTGGGCTTGCAGGGAGTTCAGGGGGAAAGCAACTCAACAGCTGCCTTATAATGTATTTAAATGTATTCTGAATTTGTAATGGTGCCTCTAGTTTTTCCACCAGTTTTACTGTCATTGCACTGAAAAAAAGTTTTGCTTTAACCTGTTATGAAAACCAGTAGTGTTTAACGAATTTTTGTAGCCTTTAAGAGAGTGTCTTTGTTCTTGTCAGTTAAAAGATTGATGTGGCTGTATGAACCAGAGTATATATTGAAGGTGCATCTAGAATGCTGGACTAATCGCTTACTTATTAATATTCATGAGCCATCTCATTTAGCAGATGCTCTTGGGACTTGATTAAAGTAAGCAACGCTGCTATTGGTGCTTTAGCTGTAGACAGCATTATCTAAGCCAGAGCTAGTATTATCCTTGTTGTCCATGCTGGCTCAGACTACCTGCAGCATTTTACAGGACACCTCTACAGTGTTGCTGTTCTTAACTAACGAGTCAGCCTGCAATGAGAGAATACATTTGAAAACACCTTTGGAAAGCATTACAGCTCACTCTCGTAATGAGTCCTTTCTGTTTGCTCCCTAAGGTCCAGAGGAAGAAATGACCATGTAGATTCTACAGCTTGGGTGCCGCATAATGGGAAATGGTGAATGGAGCGGCGCTGGCCTGCAGCATTGAAAGCAGCCGTTCTCTGGACCGCTAGTCAGTCAGGGACGCCTTGAACACCAGAGGCATCCAACACGTCGCTCACCAGACACACGCTGGATTCTTTTATTTCCTAGGTTGGAATTCCAGATTAATTTCCTCCAATTTTTAAACAGTTTTAAGATTGTCTCAACTACAACAAGTGGAGCAATATAATCGGCAACAATGGGTGACATGACAAATAGCGATTTTTATTCCAAGAACCAAAGAAATGAGGCCAACCATGCAGGAGAGTTTGGGTGCACACTGCAAGAACTGCGCTCCCTCATGGAACTTCGAGGAACAGAAGCAGTAGTAAAAATTAAAGAGACCTATGGGGAAACAGAGGGGCTCTGCAGACATCTGAAGACATCACCAACAGAAGGTAAGCATATTTCTCTTCAGTTGAATGTGTATGTAAGTGCTCTCCAGGTAATGAAAGAAAGAGGTTTTATTTCAAACTTAAACACAATTCTTATGGCGCTGCCATTACCCCCAACAATAATAAATCAAAAGAGCAGTCTTTGGAGAAAGAAGGTAAAAAGAGTCTAACATGAGAATGAAAAAAGTGCTATTTATTGAACCAGCTAAATGTATTATTTTTTTCTTAAAAGGCAGACAAAACCTCGGCATCTGCTAAAGCATTATAAAGAGGCTTTAACATATGCTCCTGGAGGTAAAAAGGTGCAGACTAGTTGCTTCAAAATTTCTAGGTATTTGGACATCTGGAGAATTTGAAATGACCCTGTGAGTTACACATTATATTACTTTGTAGATCCGTATGTAACATATACATTTTTGTGGTTACTAACCTTCATTTATTGTTTTGCTATGGATAGTTTTGTTTATCAATATAAGAGTATATCAATCTTTTTGGCAGTTGGACTGCCAAAAAGTTTAGTCTGTACAACTAAACACTAGTTTTTTATGTTTAATAATACCTATTATAACTTCTTAGCATCTGTTCTTTTAAATGGTTTTGGACTTTACCTGATCATCATTCTAGTTTTCAACACTCAGCCCAAATATCTCCCCATAAAACATTGACAGTAGTGGGATGTTTCCCTCTCCTCACACAATTTTCCTGGTGACCAGTTCTTTTTCTTTTAGTGCATGTAAAATTCTATTTTCATGACTGTATTTTCATCTCCAAGGAATATTAGCACCTTTAGAAATTATATGGTCTTTGAGTCTGAAATACATATCTTGTCTCATAAAGTAGCCAAGATGTTAATTTTATTTTCTTTTTCAATAAGATGGAATTCTTGGCTTTATTCCATTCTCTCCTTTTTTAAAATTAATCATGTAGTTACCTCCTCTGTTTAAGTGCTTCAAAGTCTCGAATTATTAGTGTAATCATAAACATGTCAATTGCAGTGTCACTTAGTGTGGCATTATAAATTATACTAGTTGAAGAGTCCCAAAGGAGCAGCTATCAATGCCTAGCATCTATCAATGCCTAGTTTTTGAGTAAATTTTTCATGGTTGTACACTTGATCATACACAATCTTGTATAAGCATTATAAACAATAAAGCTGTGAACAGTACCTTTTCATCACAGGATTATTAAGTTAATTCAGTAATAAAAGGGGCAGCCAACTCTGGTAGTGCTTCAGCACTTATGAGGTCTTGTATTCTAAAGTAACTAGTGGCAAATGGAACATTTTATGGCAGATCTCTCCCATTTTCTTGCTAAAATCTCGAATCTTTCAATCATGACCTCTTTTACTACCTGAAAATTGTTCCTAGTAGGAGTGCTGAGTTAGGAAAATGAGACTCTGCCATTTGTGTGGGATTTCCAGCTGTCTGTTGGTTTTTCAGAGAGTGGCTTAATTGCTGTTGCACACGAGAGAATCAGCTCTTCATAGAATATGCAGCAATTATGATATATCCCTCACACACCTGGGAAATTCCACACAGAAGTGTAGGATCTCTGTATTTACATGACAGAATAAACATGGTTTTATAAATGTCCCACTAGGGATTCAGCATCCTAAATATCCTTCAGCAGTTCGTAGAATGTCAAAGCCGAAGTCTCAGTCTGGGTCACTTCAGTGACTTCAGTAAAGTTTTGCCAACTCATTCTAGCAGTTACCTGGTCAATGTGAACTTCAAATGAGATGTTAATTGCTTTATCAGTTCAACTGATGACATCAGGGAAACTTAATTCGTCATATTGGAACAGACCGTATGGATCCAAGTAGTGTGGCATGCTGACTCCAGCAGTAATCTATATCTGATACTTAAGATAAGGTAACTTTCCTTTAAGCCTTACGTGCACTTCATCACTTGTGCATTAGGGAAAAACATTTCCAGCTTCAAATGGCAATCAGCATAGCCTTGGAATCATGAAGACTCTGATGGGTTTTAATTTTAATTTAGATCACATGAAAGGAATCCCCAGTCACACGAAATTTTAATCTTATTTTTATTTGTTACTTGGGATGATAATTTTAGGAGGGAATCTCCCTGAAATATGTCATGTCAAACTCAAAAATTTTCATTTGAGAGAAAGGATCTCTAAGAATTCAATGGCATTGAACTGAATTCTTAGAGATGAAATCTCTAAGGAGTCGATAGAAAAATTTGCAGCAAACTGTGGATTCCTCATGAAGTATCTTTATGAAATCACATAATTTGTCACTGTGCCTGAAATCTCTTTTCTAACCAGCCTTTTTTTTTTTTGGTGAAGCACAGTTAACTGAGCTTCCACTATTTTTTATAATTTGGAGTGCTGCATATTTTACACAGGTTTCTTTTTTTTTTTACACAGGAATAACAGAATAAGCATAACTACACGTCACTTCTTTCAGTAAATCCAATAAACTCTTGCTGAGCAGGAGTCCTGAGTGAATACAAATGAAACAGCAAAAAGTACTTGACTGTGGAACTGGGTATTTCCCAGGCTTGCAAGCTTTCACAATTTTTCTAAGATCTGTCATTTTGTGGGGTATGGCTTAAGTAGTTACTGGAACAGAGGAAAAAAAATGTATTCTGGAAGCAGGCACATTATACTTTGGCAAAATGTGGTTTGGTCTGAGTTGACTGGTTTATGAATATATTTAAAAAATAAGAACTAGCAGTTAGCTCTGAGTTTACTTTAGAATTAATTTCTCATTTTAATAAGTGATTAACCACCTATGAACTGGAAGAATCAATTGCATTTAGTGCAAGTGCATTTTTGAAACTCTGTTTTAAAGGCCTTGAACTGCAAGGTAAGATTTTTATGCATAACTCATATGTTATTTACACTGTTGAGAAAATAAACTTACTAGTGCTTTCTGAACTCATGTATTAATTCAGTGTAGAGCTTTAAGTGTCTGCTGAAAGTTGAGTAGAATAATATTTGCATGCTGAATAAATTCATGATATTATTATGGATTGAGAGGCTTCAGTCTCACCCTTAAATTTTCTTTGATCACTCTTCTAACTATAGATGCATCCTGGATCCAAGCTCTCAGTTATGCCCAAGGGATTTCCTGCACACAAGTGATTATATTATAATAAAAGTTACCATTTAAGCACTCATAGAAAGAACCTCCCCCAAATCTATGGAAATAATTTTATATGAAAAAAATATAAATTACCTGTCTCCTTGAATTTTCTCTAAAAATATTTTTATTCAGATTAGCTTCACTTTCATTATTCTAGTAATACTGCAAATAAGCAAGATCTAACTGTCATTTGCAAAACAGCACAGCATCCCCCATTGGGCAGAGCTGTGATGACAGTTGTATAATTTTCCATGCAATCTGAGTCTCTGAGGCCCACTTGAGCATTAGTGATACCTTATAAAGGACAGCTGGTAAAATGTGATGAGTTAGTTGGATGAATACCAAATGAAACTGGAATCCATTCCTTCCAATGCTTAACTGTATTTTGCCCACAACCTTATTTTATTTATGTGCCAATTTACAGTAAATTTTTAATCTACATGCTCTTCATCTCACAAAAATGTATATTCCTTATAAGAATGCTTTAGTGAATTAACTTCCCTGTTTTCTTGCTTAAAATACTTGGAAGCTATTATTTCCAATGGGTTTTTTTTGTTGGTGTTTGTTACCTACCTGATAGGCTAAGCTTCTATAAATGATCTGGTGGAGTGTGAGAACTTTTTGGATGTGAATTTTTTACATGAGCCTGTGGAACATAATTTTAATATAAAAAAATCAAGGGTCTTTTTTGTGTTTTTTTTGTTGTTTTGTTTTGGTTTTTTTGGGTTTTTTTAGCTGTAGTTCTCTTAGGATACTGTAAAAAGTTTTATGGTGAAAGTATCAATTAGCAGTTAAATTATATTATTTCTAATCTAAAGGTTGACTTTTTAATCATTCTAACTTCTTTAGTTAAGGTAGATACAACATGTTACTCTTTTCAAATGCATGTTTGCTATATAGGAGATATGGACTGAGTATCATTTAAGCCAAACATGTAGGTGTATTTATTTTTCATTATTACAATCTTACAATTTTAAGACTGAATACAACAAAAGGAACCAGTTGCTTTTAGTGCTCATTAGTTTTGGTTCCTCAAGCTTGCTTCTTGAGGCAGCAACTATAAAAATACACTGTCAATAAACCAATATTCTTTTTTAAAGCTAATCTTGCTAGTACACATGGAATTTCAGTTAGGTGCTCCACTCCGTTGTTACACATTAAATTACCTACAGATATGTAATGTATTTAGAAACAAATTGAGAAAGAGGTGAAAGCTATTTGATTCAGAGAAATATAAGTTCAAAATAGAAAAGAATGGCTTCCCAGAGATTGAAATCTATAAAACCACACTGTCAAAAATAGATTATAAAAATAAAAAAATTGATAATAGCATAATTTTAACTGTTGTTGGAATAATACACTTAATCATGCATAAACCATCAAATATACAAAAGTTAAGATTTTCTTACATTATTTTATATTCAAAGTTAGGATGAATATTATTCTACTAATGAAATAACTTTTTTTAAAAAAAGCTGTTTAGCCAGCTGTTCTAAAGGAGATTTTAAGAACTTGGTTGTAGGTCTGAGCAGAGGTACTCTGGAAATTTTCAAAGCAGCATTTTAAAAGTTCTGTAAGAGAATACCCACTCCTCTCTCCAGATCACCATGCTGCCTTATTCCTCATCCTTATTTCTGGTGTCAAAATGTAACTTGTAGTTTAGGCCAATTTACCAACACACCCAGGCCAAGAGCCAGACTCCTAAGTACACATCTAGTCCTTATTTGTACATGTTCTCTCTACATGGAAGGATTGGTTTAAACAATGAAAACAGCCTTTCCCCAGGAAAAAAAAGCCTTCATTATTGTCATTGTGAAGGCCTCTTAATGGTTTCATTTTGCAACTTTTTTTTTTTTTTTTCATACCTCACATGGGAAAAAAACTACCAAGAACCTAAACTCATATTTCACCTGGTTAGGTGTGCAGTGTGAAGTGTCGTGGAGTTGGTAAGAACTTTAGATAACCAGACATTTTTCTGTAATTTCAATAAATATTTGTTGCCTCTGCTACCCCACAAGCTCCCTGCAAGCCCCTTCCTGCTCCTGAGGAGCTGTGCTTAGTGAAAATATTGACAGGTTCAATGAGATGCTGGTTAGGTAAGACAGGCAGGTTCTGGATGTTTCTTCATTTGGAAATTACTGTTGCAGTTTCTGAATCACTGGCAGGTGCCACATATGGATTTTTTCTGCCTGTACCTTTAGGAATGTTACTGGGAAGGCCCAAATGGTACCTGCCTCCCTGGGAGCAGTGGGAAGCACAGTAAGGGACAAATAAGTGCTCACTGGGGCCTCCCTGTCTGCACCCGG
Organism: Corythornis vintsioides; assembly: GCA_025447755.1. Lineage (NCBI taxonomy): Eukaryota > Metazoa > Chordata > Aves > Coraciiformes > Alcedinidae > Corythornis > Corythornis vintsioides. The sequence continues at coordinate 121,358 of JAOEGS010001811.1, forward strand.
GTGCTCCACCTGCCCTGGCTCCCTCACTGCAGAGGAAAGCACGGAAACAATTATTATTTATCTGGCTCTTTGCAGCTCAGGTTGTGGGGAAACGCCAGTCTGACCCAATTGAACATTAAACACCATTGTCATAGTAGGTCTTTCAAGACTGTGAACAGATGGGAAAGAATCTAGGCAAGATGCTCATGTGTTAATAACTCATGTGAGGCAAGGAGATTTGCTTTGGCATGCAGTCCTGTCTCAAAGTCCTGTGCAACATGCCTGTTGAAGTTGTAATCCTCGGCCTTAATGAGGCTGAAGTTGACTCTTACATTTCTGTATTTTGATGGGTATATCAGCACAGTGCCATGCAGATGTACTGGTGGTCCAGGGATCTCTGGACCACACTCCTGGGACTGATGCAAATTCAGGGGCTAGATGAAATGGTTCTGTGTATTTGACATTCCTGCTGCACACGGTATGTCATATATCCAGAAATTAATATCCACATGTTTAAAGATTGGAGAGGAGTGTATGGAGCATTCTTGGCAACTGTAGTTACTTTTCTTATCTAATATTCCATTGTTTGTGTAATGGAACAGCAAACATTCTTCCAAAGGTTACCCAAACATAAGCATCTCAAATGAATGGCTTAGATTTTTCTGAGTGATAAGTACAATTTCACTGCTCGTTTTGTTTCTGGGTTTTAGCGTGTCGTGCCACTTGCTGATTTACTTTGGCTTTGTTCATTTACTTGTAGAAAACTAGAGAAATATTGGGTGATGTGTTTTCCCCACAAAGCTTTTTAAAAAAATAAAAGCTGGATCACCTGCTTCTCTGAGAATCCTAAGTGGTTTGCAAAAAGCTTCTCTGTGTGTATAAACAACATTGCTTTCAAGTATGGTTAGGGAAGGAAAAAAGCAAGTGAATGTCTTCTGCCTGTTGTATTAGGTAGCATCAGAGATTTTCTGAGGCTAGTTCTGATTTATTTATGTGATTACCCAGGAGGTCATCTTTCTTACAATGATTATCTTACTTCAGCAGGTGCAGCACTTTTCAAACAGGGGCAAACTGAATTCCTCTTCCCTTTAAGACAGTAGAATAAATACACGCAAACAATGTTTGCTGACTATAGGCAGATATTCTGCTGTTGCACCTTAGACTTAGATGAACAGAATAATAAATGGGTGTGAGATTTTGCTCCTATTTTGCACAGATCTAATGTGTTGCAATTAGCTCAATTACAGCTACAATGTGTTGTAAATCAAAAGAAAGTCTGTCCTAGAAGTTTGAAGTTTCCCTCTTTCTAAAGAGGCTGCTGTAGGTCAATATTCACCATATTGTATTGTGCTACAGATTTCTCCTTGATCTAAGCACAATGATGCAATATAGTATGTCATTCTCTTTTTGTAAAAAAAAAAGAAAATTGTAAATGATGGAAAATGTTGCCATTATATGGCGCAGTTGATAAATGTGTAATCCCATTCTTAGAAATCATGCTTCAAATTTGTTGGCATAACTACCTCATTTATTGTGTGAAAAAAAAAGGATGAGGCCAGATCTTCAACACAATAGCAACAGGGGACCTAATGATGGGGGAAGTAATTTTTAGATTCATAAACTTTGTCGGTTACGTCAATTGTTGAGGTTTCAAAGTGGGGTTACGTTAGTGGTGCTCCCTCAGCAAAAGGCAATTTCATCTTTGGTTGGAGGATCACAAAGATTTTCTGTTGTGTGAGCTTCTGAGCCCTCATAACAAAGTGGCTTCTGTACTGGGAAAGAAAAACCTGTATGTTTTATCAATACTGGGAAAGAAAGACCTGGAGGGAGGAGAGAAGCATGAAGCTGCTGCTGAGCTCACTGCAGCTTTGCCTTTGCAAAGCATGGCTATTTTCTGTGGAACCTGGGTAAGAGTAGCAGTACTGCAGGGAAAAAAAAATAAATCAGGTTATGAACACCTCACTTCTATTGTATTGCAGGGCTTAGGACTCCATAAATACATACACAGTGTCAGCCTCGAGTGAGGGCTGATTTATCTTCATTTTGTTCTTGTTTTGAGAAAGCTGCAGGAAGAAAGCAAAGTCCATTATATGAAATGAATAATCGAATCGATGTAGCCAGTTTGCCCTTGATGAAATTAAGCTTTGCCTTTGCAGTATATCAGAGAGAGAAAATGTTTTCTTTTGCCTTGTTTTGTCAGTGTCCTATGAAAGCAAACAGTTGACATGCAGTGGTTTATCCTTTTGTATCTGGCCCAGCTAGAGGAGGCATAAGAACACAGCCAGTTGTCTCAGCTGATTTTTACAGGGGTGCAGAAAGTGCTGCCTTTACTATGCTACCTTAACATTTGAAGAAAAACCAGTTACCTTTATCTCTGTTAGGTGTTCCCAAACATTTTACGAAGTGGCACTGTGGGCAGGAGTGCTGCTTCCAGCTGAGCCATGGGAGTTGAAATTGTGAATACTAAAGTCTCTGTAAAGATTATTTGTGGATTGGATAGATGACAGTGCTGTTCCTTGCAATAATAGTTTTAAAAGTATTTATTTCTAATTCAGGCTAGCATTTATACTTTTCATGAAAGACTATTATGTTTTTGCATAAAATGGGGCAGTAGCTTTCAATATGCAAGTTTAAGTTTAGTAGCCTGGCAAGAGGAATTAGCATGACCGAATGATTCATCATTTTTCTTTTGATGATAACTAATGTGAACAGACTTAGGATAAAAACATTGTCATATGCAGTAATGGTTTCCTGCCTCCTTTCCCCTTTTGCCATTGCTAGTTACCCTTCAAATCTACCCTTCAAATGATCAAAATTATAGTTTCCTTCTCTTTTTCAAGAAGTCAGAAGTCTCTTCCAACACTTCCCCAGTAAAAAAAACCCACAGGGTGATGAAGTCACTCCCACTGTATGTGAAAATCATGTTCGTGACCTCCTGAGGAACCTGTACATACATAAGTCTATGGGACCCAAAGAGATGCATCCCAGAGTCGTGAGGGAACTGGCAGATGTAGTCTCCAAACCACTCAATAATATTTGAGAAGTCATGGCAGTCAGGTGAAATCCCTAGTGATTGTAAGAAGGGACATGTTACAACTATCTTTAAAAAGGGTAGAAAGGAGGACCCTAGGACCTACTGACCTGTCAGCCTCTGTCCCTGGGAAGATCATGGAGAAGATTCTCCTAGAAGGCCTGATAAGGCACATGGAGGACAGGGAGGTGATCGAGGACAGCCAGCATGGCTTCACTAAGGGGAAATCCTGCCTGCCAAACCTAGTGGCTTTCTGTGACAGAGTGACTACATCAGTGGGTAAGGGACAACATATGTGATCTATCTCGACTTCTGCAAGGCCTTTGGCATGGTCTCCCATATCATACTACTCACCAAGTTGGAGAGATATGGATTTGATTGGTGGACTGTTCAGTGTGTAAGGAATTGGCTGCATGGCTGCATCCAGAGGGTAGTGGTCGATGGCTCGATGTCCAGATGGAGAACAGTGACAAGTGGTGTCCCTCAGGGGTCCTTGCTGTGGCCTCTGTTGTTTAACATTTTTATCAATGATATAGACAAGATGGGGCTTGACAAGGCTCTGAGCAACTTGCTCTAGTGGAAGATGTCCCTGCTCTCAGCAGGGGGCATGGACTATATGACCTCTAGAGGTCCCTTTCAACCCAGACATTGCTATGATTCTGTGATTTCTATGGTGGTAGAAATGCCTGTTATTTATGAAGGTGAGGTGAGTGGAAAATAAAGACAAAGATGTATTTTTGGGCAGTCAAGTCAATGTGCTACCAAGACAAACATAGCTGCATTTCCTTAATACTGATTTCCTTTAATATGATGTATTTTTAGTTTCTGACTTGCGTTCTAAGTATCTCTAGAAATTATTTCTACCCTATCTCCAGTAATTTTTGTCTTTCTAGGTTTTCTAAAAAACATGCTTGCAGGTACAGATCCTAAAAGGTATGACATAGAAGATGTCCTCACACAGCTTGAAAAATTGACTGCCCCCACCATAAAAAATCAGTATTCACTGATAATAGATGACATAGTCTGACATAGCTTGCAGCATGGTATACTCACTTTCTTTTTAACTTTAAAAGGAAAAAAAAAAATCCTTTCTGAGTACTCATTAGGAATTCCATTCCTTGCCCTTGCCTTGGAGCTGGTAAAACAATGCATTTAAATGTCCCATCCTTCTTGCCAGTCCAGCACTTGGCAATGCAACCATTATATTAAATGCAGTATTTCTGTTGTATAATAGAAATAGCTGGGTGTATGTAGCTGCTATTTCTGTAACAATAGCATTTACTAGCCCTTGTTTCCTCCCTGCTTTCAAATGAAATTCTTTAGGGACTGCAGATATTCTTTTCCTGTGTGGATTGTGAGCTGAGTCAGTTCTGTTAAAAGGCTCAAAAGGCTTTCATGGGCTGTGCTACTCCTTTGATTAGTCCTTTTGCATTTTGTGTTAGTCTCTCCTCCCCACCATTTCCCACAGCAGAACCATCATTTTCAGTATGAGGGAAGCTTAGGTGTAGTCCTCCAAGGTATACAAAGACTGAAAAATGAGTACTAGGAAGGAAAATGGACAAAATTTACAGAGCAGTTGAAAAGCTGTCATGATACTTTTTTTCCTATTAGTATTGAAGATAAGGCAAAATAGGGAATAAATAACTTGCTGTTGTATAGATGTGTATGAAAAGGAGACCTTGCCCTTGAAGTAGTTACAAAAGGATGAGAGAGAAGAATATTCTTAATGCATTCAATAAGTATCCAATTAACTGCAGACGAATTTCACTGACTTCATAAATGAGGTCATAGCTCCTCAGTTTCTATGGGCTGAATACTACTTGCTCAGGATCATGAGTTTTTTCCATTCTAAACCATTCTGTGATTCTATGTCAGCATTAATACAGGAAGACAAATGTATGGTAATGCTCTAAAATGAAAGTGCAACTATTGAATATAATCTTAGTACTTAAGCAGATACTTTGCTTAAACAATACAAAAAATAAGAATCTACTTTTTTTTCCCCCAATTTTTCTAGTACTTTCAAGCTGTTACCTTAGTTTGGAAGTTTGGGTGGCAAACTGGAGCATGATGGATTTCCTTGTGCTTGCCCCACATTAGTTGTGTGTTGGCCCCCATCCTTTGCCTGGCATAGGCTCTGAGTTTTAAAGAAACAGTGATACCTTTCTGACCCACTGTGTTTTGGGCTTGTTTATTTTAATTATGCCCTGAAGTGTTTTTGCATTCATTAAGAAAAACCTTAAAGTAGTCGAGAATTGTGGCATCATCATTCTACTTTGGCAGTAGTATCATGACTGTAGTTTTCCAATGGATAGCAGAGGTCATCCAGCTTGACATTTGTAGTCTTGTGGTCCTGCAGACAGAATATGTGCCTTTTCTTGAGCTGTGTTCCTGCAGTTGACCTCTTTAGTCCATGAAAACCTTGGAGTACTTAAAAATTAATGTCTTGGTGAAAATCACTTCAGTTTTAATGAGTGCTAATTGATTAAAATGGTAAAAAATCCGTGAGGAAGTCAGGCAGTTCACAATCTATTATTTTCATTATGCAGACTGTCTGTTTTTTGCTGAAAGAAAAACCTCAGAAACCTGTGAAGCCACCCCTGTTTCCCACAAAAGTATGGTGTAAATTTGGAAAACTATTCAAGTGTGAAGGTGTGCACACCTGCTGACTTTGTAGGCATCTCACATGATGATGATGATGATGATGGTGAAGTCCTTGGGTTTGCCTTTGTTCTATTGTTTTCTCAAGCCAGTGAGTTTGTGCAGTTACGTTCAGCAGGTGCAAGGGCAGTCTGACAGAGCTGACCCTCTCTTGCTTCATTAATGTGCATTGAGTAGATGTGAAACAAGCTGCAGAACAGGGTGCTTAGTTAAGCGTTCAGAACAATTGCTTTTCAGGCTGAAGAAATCATATGCTGAAGGAAACCATAAAAGTAAATTATTAGTGATTATGAGTATTATGGGTATATCAAGCAGGAGTGATGCAGTGCTACGTGAGGCTATTACATGTGTACTCTTGCTGGCCCTAGGAAGCCACATTTGCTTATTTCTGGGGCTGGTCTTGTTCATAACTGATGCTTCAAAGCTCTGGCTGCTGATGGGATCTACACATAAATGAAAAAAAAAAAATTACAAGATAACTAGGAAAAAGGTATAAATTTGTTACTGGTTTTGTTCCCAAGGAAGTTTCTGTGATTGTATTACACCTTCTGCTTATCAACATGAAAGCTCATCCACTCCAACCCTCAAAGTAAAAACTATAACATGAAACTACAGAAATGAACTGTCATCCAAAGCCATTGTGCACACTGGATCACAAGATAATTATGAATAGTTATGTTGTATTACCAGGAAAATGAAAGCAGTTTCAGCTGAGTAAGTGTATCATCTGTGCGAAAATCAGGTCTGTTTTTTTCCAATGAATTGTTCAGGACAGTTTGTTTTTGTTTAATGCTATAGTGTAGCTGAAGTAATTTACTTAAATATGAAATATCAGATGGCAGAAATCATTAAGCTCAAATTGTCTTACTGGCTGGTTTAAAGTGACCTCTTAGCAGAGGACAAAGAATACAGCCAGTTCAGTAATGTGTGTGCACAACTCCTCCAAAATACTGTATACAAGCTGAGCATTTGCCTGTATTGATTTTTGTGTTGAATGTTAAATAAATGTCTTGGAAGGAACAGATATTTGTTGCCTTCAACCCTGAAGAGTGTGCCAGATAAAACATCAGTAAAGTTTGGAAGTATTTAATAAGAACTCTTCTAATGGTAACTGTTTTGCCATTGCCAACAGAGAAAGACACTGAAGATGAAATCAGTGGGTGGGTGTTTTTTGTTTGGTTTGGATTCCACCCTCCCCCTGCCCTCCCCCCCCACTACATTTTTATTTCCTGATGGTAATTGTGTATAGCAGGGATATAAATGTGGCATGTTTTGCCATGAGATGCTGGCAGTGCTGACTGCTGTCCCACTTTTCCAAAGGTATTGATGGTATGTAACAATGCTGCAGCTAGCAGCTTGAAATTATGGAGAAAAATATATTGGTTCTTGCTAGGCAGCAGCAATCAATACTATTTCCTGGGTGTAAAAATCTTTATGTCTCTCCTATTCTGCTTTTCTCTCCTATAAATCTTCCCATGCTCAGCAGCTGCTACAAGGAACACCTCACCTTCCTTGATGGACTTGAGATGTCCCTTCAGGGATGATGCCAGCCAGGCTCCAACAAGTCACTTGCAGCAACTGTTCACCGTGTGAGGGTGACTGTTGGCATCCTTCCCCAGAGAATCAACCCAGCACTTTTGCAAGCCTGTTATCTTTTCTACCTAGTCATATTCATGTAGTGACAACAAATTGAATTTTAAATGAGAAATGAAAACTAATTCCCTGAATCTGGGATCCATTTTGGCATTCTCTAGTTTTGTTTGACTGGGTCACTATGTCATCATAATTTAGTGACCCCTTCCTCCTTTTGTTTTGAGACATTTAAGTTGCATCATTGCTGTAGTCTTGAATTTTATCTGGGGAACATTTTTTCAGTCTTCCTAGGTGTCTTAAAGCATCTGGATGCATGTAGTTGCTGTGATACCTTTAAGAACAGATTTTTGCCAGCTTCAGTTGAATTTGGGAGGCAGAAGGAAGGGCCTTGACTTGAACCTGTTTTCATTTTGAAACATTTGAAAAAAATTCATTCTGTTAAAAATTGATAGCACATCTTACCTGCCTGGGACTTTTCATGAAAGTTGTGGTAGCCTTGTTGGATTAGCAAGTGACTGGTGGTGGCTGACTGGAATTAAAATCATGCTTCTTGCTGATATTGCACTGTGAGCAGAATCCCAGCATAGGTGTAGTTATATGGGCAAAGTGATGGTTGACTGATACATCTTGTCTGCTGGGGAGCTCCATTTGCTGTCTCATACCAGAAAAATGCCACTCTAATTTTTTTTCCTCTAATATGCATTTCCTGTATTGTTCATTTGCTTTTTGCTGTGTATCTGTTGGGGGGGTTTGTTTGTTTGTTTTCTGGGCTTTTTTTGGTGTCTTTTCCCTTTTCCTTTCCTTCTGCTTCCTGGAGGTCATTCTCAAAGATCTCTGCTTTCGAATTGGTTGTGAATTCATCCTTGTGAATCAGGCAGTTTCTTTTTTTATTAACAGAGATACCTCTTCAATCCCAATTCCTTTGAGAATACTGTGTTCTTTCTGGTATTGATGAGGGCATGTGTTGGGCATTTGTCCTGTTTGAACTTGGGCCTTTTGGCAGTAGTATACCTTCTTTATCTCTTTGGTCCTATTTGTCCTATTTGAACTTGAGCCTTTTGGCAGAACTATATCTTCTTTATCTGCATAGGTTGTTCTACAGCATGGTGGTGATCAATTCAATACCACTTGTACAACTGGATGACTGCATTAAGTATTAAATCTTGGCAGCAGGTTTCATCCTAACTATTAAAGGCAGAATGAAATTCAGCATGACCCGATAATTAAGTGTATGAGATATTTAAAATACAGTTGATGCAATTGAGCTGTGTGCATCAAATGTGTAACTTTGTGGTCTTCTGTGGATGTACGTGCTAGTTTCCAGTTGAAACTATTTTAAGACCAGCATTTATCTTCAAACTTGGCTTGTGGCTCAAAAAAAAACCAAACCCAAATTATACATTAGTATTCATACCATTTAAAGTTTTAAGTTTTTATTTCTGATTCTTTGAAAAAAACAGATTAAAGTTGTTCTTTACTGGAATGGAATTAAACAATTATTTATTTATTTTTTAAAAAAGTTTTGAAAACTTCTGCCACTTTGCACAGAGATAAGTCAATGTAAAACTTCCAGGATGAAGTTAAGTATTTTAAATGACAGGAAGACTGGCTCCTTGTGTTCAAGTTTTCAGACATTCAAGATTTTTTTTAAGTTCTGTCTCCTGACTTAACCTTTATTTTATTCAAGTCAGTGATGAATTTTTTTATTTCCTCCATAAGCATTTAACTTTTGAGTTTTGGACATATCTCAAGGATTTTAAATACTTTCTAACAAATATATTATTAACTTCACATTCTGTGTTTATGAGAAAGTCTTTATAACTGTTAAAGTTTTATTTATTCAAATTATTGAATTTTGGTGCTTTGACTAGTTTATTCTAAGAATATACCTGTTTTTAAGAAAATAAGATCTAATTATTAAAAAAGTCTTTAATGTCAGGGTCACTGTTTTTCATCTTAAAAAGTTGAAGGTGATAAGGTATAATGACAAGAGCAGATAGTGTTGTACTTAAAGTATCTTTGTTTGAAGTCAACTGTTTCCTACTTAAGGCTTCATTATACTTATTGAAAAGTGCTTAAAATAATTTTGCTTTTGGAGGAACTCTGGAATAGCAATTTATAGAACCTTAATTAATTGTACTGAGTCCAATGTGTAAAGCAAAGTCAGCCAAATTGTGGTTCTACTAGTCAACAGGGACATACTCATCAGAGTTCTTTAAAAAGCAAAGTTTATAGTGAGAGCTTGGTTTCTGCCTCAGCTTCAATGCTCTTTATTTTCCTGTTCACTGCCCAATATCTTAAAAGCCTAATTGTATGTAATCCTGAAAAACATATAAGCATAAAACTCCAGGAAAAAAATAATAGCTTTAAAGTTGCCAAATGTGTTTAAAAATACCACAGTCTGTAGGAAGTGGAAGTACAGTAGCTCTCTCTAGTATGTCAGTAATCTAAGGATTCAAACACATTTCTATTCAGTCTGAACCTCATGAGCATTTATAGCATGTATTGGCAGGAGCAAAGACTAGATAATAGTTTAGCAATGAAGTGTTAGGCTCAGTACAAAGTAACCTTACTGAAAAATCAAACAGTGGTTTATTCAATAATCAAACAACTCATTAAAGGGAGTTGGCAAGCAAAACGAATTAATAAGCATGTCCATGTCTTTTCAGAGGTGAACATCTGATGTCCTATTTAATATTGAGTCTGTATGTGTAAGTAAGGTGAAATGACAGGCAAAATTAATGAATAAAGTAATGTTTTATCAAAGGCTACTTTCTTACTACATAGCTCATGCTGAACTGGGAGATGTTTAACAGGAAATGTTAAATTTTGAACTGCACCAGTTTTTGTTTCTGTTTGGGTGTTATTTTACAGGAGGTAAAAGGATCTCAGTTCATGCAAAAAACCAGCCATCGTTAGCATGATCTTCTCTTCAATATGTGTGATTAATATAGGAAAATTTGTTTGGGTTTTATTTGTTGTTGTTGTTTTTCTCTTTTTGTCTTAATGCTTAAGACAAATATTGCATTCCCTGATGCAGTTGATTAAGCTTATGGAGCTAACTGTGGATTTGTAACTACTGTCAGCATTACAGGGTCCTTAATAGTCTGTAGACTTCCTGGAATAAAACATGATCCAACAATAAATGTTCTTCTTTGTAGGTAACATATTTCTCAATATTTATTCAGATTTACTGTGATTCTGTGTAGTTCTGTAACTCTTCTGTACAACTGGCCTGGGTCCAAGGTGCCAGTGGCTCACTATAGAGGCAAGTTTGCTTTTCTAGAGGAGTTTGTCTGTCAAATAACAGGATGAAATAGACCTAGACCTTTACATGCAAATGTGTTTATCATCAAAAGACATGATATTGCTTGAACTTTCTATGTGAGAGTTTATTCAGTTGGATCTACTTTTCAGCTGGGAATCTGTTGCAATTTACTGCTTGAGTCTGCTGTTCATCCTCATCCCTTCTGGGCAGTGCACTCAGAGTTTTACTCTAATCCTTTTGGGAGGAGGGAAAATATAGAAGCTTCAGTCTGCAGAATCATTGACTCAACATTTTGACCTTTCTATAAACCTGAATCAGCAACAGATAAATGCCACCTTGACATCACCTGAAGAGCTGACAACTTTTTTTTTCCCCCATTATTCTAATAAAAGAATCCTAAATGACAAGTCACCTAAATATGGCACTGAGAGTGCTAGGCTACCAGTTTTAGAGAAAATTTTTAGCTCTGGGTTAATTGTAACAAAAAGTATGTCTGATTAGGGTAAACTAGATCTTCCTTAGTGTCATATTAGCATAGTAAGTGCAATTTGATATAGTATCAACTACTCTTGAACGTTGTTTCTTGTTTACAGTTTGAATTCTGATGTATGAGGTAGGTTTTTTCTTTAATTCAGGTATTTATGTTTAGAAGTCCATGTTTAAACCAGGGGAAAATCTAATCTTTCACTCAGAATATTTTCTGTAAACTCTGATAATGCTAATAATCTTGTGTATATGATGTTTTGGTATGTGGCTCTGAAAAGTAATGTTTCAAAGTGAATGTGATCACAGCTACTCCTCTCTTTTCCTCTATTTTTTGGCAAAACCCCCCAGAATCTTCACAGTAAAAATACTCTTAGAGATGAAAAATTTTGAAATGTTTAAGAAACTTAGAACCTTCAACATTGAAAATAAATTTTATTAAAGCATTAAAAAAATATAATTTAAAAGGGTAACCAATATAAAACAGACCATGTTACCACTTCCGATTAATTAAGAATAAATAAGAATATTCCGATAATTAAGAATATTTCAAAGTCTTCACAGAAGGAGAAAGATAGAACCTTTGAAAGAAAAGCTGAATTATCAAACAGTTTTTTCCTTTTCTAAAGGACATGGGATATTTAGAAAGCTGTGTTAACAAAATTAGCCACATTTGGGAATACTATGTTTGAAGGAATTGTCTACAAAAATCCAGATACACAAGGGAAGACAGAGGTGGATTTAATTTTAAATCTTGGCATGTTCAGGTCTAGTAATTTTTGGTTTTGAACATGACCGTGGTATGTCTGCCTAAATGGAGATATCTATGTTCAGTTCAAATAATGGAAATATTGATTTAAGTACTTGTCATTTCTAAGCACTAGCTGCTTTCCACATAAATTGAAATATTCTACTGTATTTTTCACTCTGACACAATGAAATTTCCTTGAATAGTGTTCTGATTGAGACTTTCTCTCATGGAAGTATTGGAGATGTTCCTGCAATTAAAAAAAAAAAAAAAAAAAGGCTGTATTAGAACAAGAGTGGGAGATTTTATAACAGACAACAAAACAAAACTTAAATCTGTAACCTTTGTGTAAAACTAACATCAGGAAGCCTTCTAGAAAGAACTGTGAGATGACTTGCAGGCAAGGATAATATTCAGTTAACTATAAAATGTTTGGACAAAAATGTGTTGCTATGTGAAATGAATCAGTGGAGTTACCACCAATCTTAGCAGACAAGCCTTGGAAGACTAAAATTAAATGGTCAATGTGCAGTGAAGGATAATACAGATGTCTGTTAGCTAGCTCTGAGTGTGCTGATAGTATCTGTTAGCAGAGGTGAGGTTAGATTAGGTCATAAAAAATTGCAGTGTGGTGGGGTTTTAATACATGAAAAGCTTTATCAGCCACTAGATCAAAACCTCAGGTAAGCAAGAGTTCTGAATGTGTCTCATGGATTAGATCACATCTGAGCGAGCATTCAAACTTTTGAATCATAGTTTTTGATATCTGAATTTCAAAGCTCTGGATACTGAAGAGCATAATGGTGTTAATTTTGAAATAAAGTGTTTTGAGAAAGGTCAAGTAAAGGTAGTAGTTGAATACTTGATGAATGAAAGCTCTTCTGTGTTACTGAATAACCTAATGATGGCTGTCTGAAACCTCTTCATTTCCACGTGTACTTCTCTTGACCTGTAAAATGGAAGTTGGGCTCATTTACACAATCCATAGCAGTCCACATGCAAATAACCTGCTTTAAATACCAGAACAATGTGTATCTTCAAAATAATCCAAATTATTTTGAGACCTTGGATTGAATACAGAAGTTGGTATGAATATAACTTGAAGTAGCATTTGGTCTAGCTGGTAGGAACAAGCATAGACCTAGCTATGGATATTTCTTTTTTGTTACAGGAAAGAGGACTGTCTGCCATTTAGAGGTCAGATTTTAATCACATGGGATCAATAGGGAGAGGGTGGTTGTATTGCTATGATCTGCAAAAATTCACTTTGTGTATAGGCCTCTGGAAATACTTTCTGAAGTCACACCAGCTGCCTAGTACTCATCTAATGCATTATATCTAAAAAGAATTCAAAGGAAAAATGGCCAAATTATATATCTGAATGGCTGTATGGCATTGGTTTCCAAGATGTCATTTTTATTTTGTGGTTTTGTCGGGGATAAGAAAAGTGGTGGAAAACTTTAAAGCTTTCCAACTTTCTTAGATGCTAATTGCTACAATGGACAAACTCAGCAATGTGGTGATTAGTAATTACTCTCAAGAGACTTTCCTGGAAGAAGAATCTTATATTTTTACTATTTTGTTCAGTTCATATTGGAAAAGATGTTTTTCATCTGCTGTTTGAAAACCTAAAGCAGTTTTACTTCCTTCTTGATTCTAAGTAACTGATTAGTTGCTGTGCATGCTGAATTATAGATTTACAGAGGGAACTCTACGTAGAGTTTCAGGAACTGTATATTTAAATGTACTGCTTTTCTAGCCATTGGCTGTGTCTGTTCAGCCAGAACTGCACATTATTTTGTGCCATCCACTTCTCTTCACTGTCTTGCATGTACAAAGACAGTGGCAAGTTGTGGTTTTCACTGTAATGTTCAGTTGAAATTTTGACTGGTGAATTATAGATTAGTGCACCTGAGAGGACTGAGGTGACTGTTCCCAGAATTCTGGGATGAAAAAAAAGCCTGAAGAAAATTGTGCCTTTAATAATTTAGAGCACTTGGGGCTTTTGTATGAGATGTCCTTGACATGTATACTGTCAATATTATTGCTTTATGTCAGAATATGTCTGTGACAATTTCAACTGTAATACACCTGAGGAAGCTGCAGTACCCTTCTTGAGTGAGGCAAAAATTGGTTCTGTGTAGTCTTTCCAGAATATCCAACATATTGCAGCTTACTGTTTATTGAAACTGGAGAGAGATTATATACTGTGTGTGTCACCACAGGGATTGTTTTAGAATCAGACATTGCAGTGTTCAAGTAATTTAAAAACAAATATATATTACATTTGGAGTTTAACTCAAATGGTGAGTTTTACTGAAGGGCCAGTAGAAATGTCATATTTTTCGTTAAACTAATAAAGATATTTATCATTTAGGTATATGAAACATAAATGTTACTTTCTTTCACACAAAAGTTTAAGTTGTTAGTAATAAAGAAGCATCATAGGTTTACATTTTACTACAAAATATGGAAGTATTTTTAAGAAACCCTCTTAGCAGTACTGGAAGAAAGTAGGGAATTTAACTCTTGTGTATCATTATTAACCTTTGTATGTTATTATTCTAAGCTATGGTACCTGCAGGTGAAATTTTTTGCATTTCATATTCAGCAGCATCATAGCTACCAGCAACATAACACAGGATAGCTATTTCTGCCAGCATCAGATGGAAGTACTGCTTGTGTTTATGTAATAAATTACACTCTAGAAGTTTTAATTCTGCACACGTGTATAAGACATAATTATTAGTTCTGGTCAATCCTATAATAACATTCTGCTTTTTATCCTATTCCCCAAATGCTAAAAATGTATAGGTAAGAGGAAAAGCTATATGCCAACAATATGGTACAGAGGTAAATACAATTAAATATTCTAGTGTTCTGTATGGATGTTTGTGTTTTCTATGCTTCATAAAAAAAAAGAAGAAAAAAAGATAATTTCTTTAATTCATTCCAAAAGCAACTTATACTTGCTATTATTCTAGTAAAAAATGCCTGTACCCTTAGCATAAAATTATGTGCAAAATTCCTGCTGAAAGCTTTATATATGGGAAAAAAATAATCTTTGTGTGTTAGAATTCTTATTATGTTTGATGGTAACAATGGTCTCTTAATTAGTTTCCTTGTTGAACCTTTTGACTTATAGCCCTTCATAAGCTCTGTGAAGTTTAAAAACTCTATCCTATGATCTGCCTCTGACCTGGTACTTTTAGTGTTCCAGTACTGATATTAAAATGTGAGCTAAAATAATAGAAAATTTCAGTTATAATCCCAAATCTTAGGAAATGGAAATTTTGAGAGATCAGTACCTAATACGCAGCACAACATTTACTGACAGGATTCATTTTTGCAGAAGTTTCATCTTCGAGGACAGTATAATTTTTGTTTCCTTTCCCTGCTTTTGTTCAAGTTTTTTAATTGAAGGACAACTTTCAGAACAAGTCATGAGAGTTTAAGGCCAGGATCCATACAGTTTAGATCCTGCTCTTCAGAGCATAGGGTGTTTAGGACAGTATAAGTACTTCATCTAGCTCAAGAGTAACAACTCCATTGCAGGCTACAAAAACTCATCAAAGAAGCTGAAGTTCTGAGGGTTAACCTCTGAGCCTGTTGGTGTGCCATGCTGCTATAAATACCTGAACTAGTTAAGGAAAGGCAGCTCAGGTGTACTGTGCTGGATCACCCTGCAACTGCAGTAAATATTGATGTGCTTTAAAGCATTTGACAAGTGGAAGAAAAGCATTAACCTAGTATCTTCATGAAGGAAACAGAAAATTATTTGTTGCAAAATAGCTTTTTAATTGGTGCTGAAGTTTAACAGAAGAATTTAGTTTTGGATGCTAAATGAACAAAACAAACACAGAATCCAAGAAAAAAAAAAAAAGAGAAACAAAAGTCCAGGGGAACATAGAAAAGTCCTGCCCAGGAGTCTGCAAACAGCTGTGTGGAGAGGCCAAGGAAGAGAGCCAAGTGCCTAATGGGGAAGCATTCCATCATATTGCTGGTTCATGGATACTTGTGAAGGGAAAAATGTGGTAGAATTGAGCCTCAATGAAGAGCTATTTGCTTAGGGTAACTAAACATGGCAAAATGGTGAACGAGATACTTTTTCTCTTTTGTCATTTTCTTGATAGTTACCTTAGGGGAGAGCAGCTATCTACAAAGCTGGCTGGTAGTTTAAAACTTGACTGCTTCAGCTGACTCTTCACAGCATTCAAGGCATTTTCTGCAAGGGCTACAGGGGAATTGAAGGCAACAATTTTATTTCACTGTTCCTAAACCTTACCAACAGAGGAGGAAAAAATGGAAATTGCTTAAAGCAGAGACTGAGATTCTTATTAGTACAATAAAGAGCGGGGGAGTGATGTTTATATTTATCTCCTTTTAGCAACAGCTGCTATTGTATGGTAACACTAGAGTATGCTGTAAATACTGTGTAAATACATTTGATTCAACATATGCAAACTCTTCTGGACATCCCTCCGTATGTCTCTGCTAAAGAGGATTCCTCACCTGCTCCCTCTCTGTCCTTCTCTCTGCTCTTCATTAGGATTCTTAGGGCAAAGTACACAACCTATTTTGCAGGTCTTTTCTGACACCATTTAGCTCCACAGAGGAAACATCCCAAACATTTATGTAGTTGTAATTAAAATGGCCCAACACTACATATAGTGAGTAGAGTAACAAAACCAAACCAAAAGCCCCAAAATAAGATTTGACTTGGAAAATTAAAACTGTTGGCTGCATCACTTACCTGGAATTCATTTTATCTCCCTGACCCCTAAAGAAGCTAACCAACTACATAGAGAAGCAAGCTGAATGTCATCTTTACTATTTACCAATTTTCTTCTAACCTGGAATATGAGGACAACAAGAGAAAAACCTGTGCCTCAGGACAAAACTTGTCTGCTGTCATGAGTTAACAGTTAACTGGTGAAAGAACATTTGAATACTTAGAAATCGTGCTATATTTAGAATTTATCCCTGTGCAGTGGCAAGGTCAATGCCTCATTCCCAGGTCTCTGTGCACAATGTAGAAGTATCAGGGCATTCTACCATATGAACATATTCAGCAGGCTTGCTAGCTTGGTTCCCCTAACTTCAAGGGAAGGAGGAGAGACCGTTTAACTTGAGCTGGCTTTCTGAATAGCAAAGAGGTGCTGTGTGTAGAAGTTAGTAGTTATTTCTAAGGACTCTAGGGGAAACATTTCTACAGATGTTCCAACAGAGGCTTCAGACATCATGCTTAATAAAACAAAAAACCAACAAGAAAAAGCACAACAGAACAAATAACAACAACAACAACAGGTCCAGGAGGGTCTAGGGGGGTTCTGGTGTGTCCCTGTGTCCTTTCACCTCACCAAACCCATTTCAGTGTTTGTTTCCTGCTCCAAAGCTCTGTGGTCAGTTCATATCCTATCAAATCTCTATGTGCCAAAGAACTTGTGGCATTTGCAGTACAGAACTGTGACATTTTTTTTTTAAACTGTGAGGTTTTCATTACAAATTTTTTCTGAGATCTCTAAATTCATATCAGGCACAACTCTACAGTGTACCTTGGAAATTTGGCATGTGGA
Source organism: Corythornis vintsioides (assembly GCA_025447755.1). NCBI lineage: Eukaryota > Metazoa > Chordata > Aves > Coraciiformes > Alcedinidae > Corythornis > Corythornis vintsioides. Next base: position 138,697 of record JAOEGS010001811.1, read on the forward strand.
AGATCACAGCCTGTATGTAGTTTGCTTTAGCCATACCTGGTGAGACCTTCAGAAAGTTCTTGAGCAATTTACTTAATTTAAAGCACATATTCTAACTATGCTTAAATCGCAGCATACCCTCAAATAGTTTAGCTTGGAATTGGATTATCCATATATAGAGCTAAATTGAGTGTTAAGTTAACAAAAAGGCTGTGTGTTAACTGGCTCTGTTCTGGAAGGGAATTAATTAGAGCCTGAAAAATGTTTAATGTGTTGTTTTGTAAAAGCCTTGTATACTCTGTGATGCTAGTGGGGACACAACATCAAGACTCTTGTTTCATGTTGATGTTGCTTAAAATTACATTTTTAGTAATTTAGTGAATAGTTAATTCCTTGGTAATATGCAGTTTGTCAGGAATTTGACTTTGCATTGAAAGTTACTAGTTTTATCATCTTGACTTAATTTTCTGTTCTATATTTGCAATTGGTGTTAAAGGTTACACCTTAGAAGACACTCTGGTTTCCTGAAATCACATTAGTGATTAGTTATTTAATCAACAGCACTATTGAAAGGTGTTTGTGCCACTACAGTTGTGAGACAGTTGGTATGAGGTGTTAAAGACACCATGCAATAGAATAGAAATTAAAAAACATCTGTAAGTCTAAAAAGGGCAGTGGGATGCTAAAAATGTAGGATCAGAAAGGAAGTCACTAGGTGGTTGCTGCCTTTTTTTTTGTCAGCTACATCTACTAATGATCTTAATTGTGACTATAAAACACTTGCATTTGTGCTGCAGACCTGATCTCCAGACACAAACTCCTCCATCCATCCAGGTTCTGTGTAATTAGCTGCTGCTTTGCTAGGCGTGTCCACTCCTTCTGAACTTGCAGTTTTTAGAAGTAGGCAGGAAAAAATGAACTACTGAGATTTTTTTTCTAAAAAAATAGATATGACTGTGAAGAACCATCAGTGTGTTCTTAGGTTGGTTTTTTTTTTGTTTGCTTGTTTTGGTTCGGTTTCGTTTGTGTGGGTTTTTTTGTCTGCTGTTCTGAGTATGTGAAAAATTATGTACTGTACAAATTGTCCTGACTGTTGTATGCACAGAAATAGAGGACATCCTAGTCAGTAGAAAGACAAGTAGACAAGTTTCTTTTTGGTAACTCATATCTCAATTATCCTTCCTAGTAGTCTATACCCATGTGAGAAAAGAAACATCTTCATTTTTCACTAGGACCATTTTGTGCATGTGGAACAGAGGACTAGACAGGGAATTTAGACAGTGTTTATAAAGCTCCCTGGCTGATTCATACTCACTGAGAGGTGGTTGTGTAGAATCCTTAATGGCTTCTCTGCAAGGTTAAGTAAAGAGACAGCCTTCTAATCCACATTCTTAGAGGTACATCCACAACTTTCAGAAGCAATCAAATCCCTGGCCTAGATGCTTCCAAGAGCATTTGGTAACATTATGTATTCAACTTCCATGTGGTGTTTCATATATTTGTTGTTTGTCTGTCTCATGACCTTATTTGTGGGATAAAGGTGGCAGTGAACATGGAAATTATCATAAATACTGTGTATATTTGAAGGGGAAGAGCAAATGAATGGCACTAGATAGCAATGTTTATTGTGTCAAGTCTTTGGGATGTCATTTATATGTAACTACTTCTAATTAGTGCCATTCAAACCAACTAAAATGACTCCAAAGCAGATGCCAGTTGTTGCAAGGGATGTGCCTAGATACTTGTCATTTTGTACAGTCAACTGGCACTTAGACACTGACAACACTTTAATATTAGAGATAGAGGAAAGGTTTCAGAGCTGGTGCTCACAGGAATTTTTAATAGGGAACATTTTTCTTAATAGGCTGTAATGAGGAAACGTGCTGATCAGATGAGAGTTACCAGTGCCTTGAGGTTTGGTTACTCCTGTGAACATGATAGCTTACAGTTCCTCCTTCCATGTCATCTCTAGAAAATGGGCATCATGCTTTGTCCTCATTGTGAGCAGTGTTAGAGACTGAAATATCATCAGATATCAGCTTCAAAATATCTGAAATATCAGCAGATATCACACTTCAAATCTGGGGGTTTGCTTTTTCTTTGAGAATACAAGCTGAAAAATAGCATCAATACCAGTGCTATCTAAACAGAATAATTCTGCAATAATTTTGCTTTTGGTTTGAATGCAATTTATAACCATAATCAAAGAGCAATATAGCTTTATGTAAATTGACATCCAAACAGCAAGATTTCATTTTGTCATTATACTCCCCCCACCCTCTAAAATTGCCTTTTATTTAATTAAGACTCTCCAGGAGGCTGTCACATTTCTGTGGCTGAAACAGCAGTTGTACTGTAGTGATGAACCTCAGAAAAAGCTAAACATCTCAGTGACTGCTGCACATCTTGGCAGAACGATGGAAAAGATCCTCTTGGTATTGCTAAGAAACAGCCTTCAATCTTTTATAGCAATTTTCTCAGTGATCAACATAATACTCTGCAGTGGGGGTTTTGATTTTAAAATTAGCAATTTTGGATTATTCCCTAATGTAATTTAACTTGTTCTTTTTTTGTAGTATTTAAAGCTACACTCGGGCTACATTTGCCAAGAGAGATGAAAATAAGTCTAAATAAGATGATAATTTCCATGTATCGTGATGTTCCAGTCAGGTTGATTTCTTAATAATTTTGCTATGCTGCTCTCTACTCAAATTGAATGAAGGACTTTTGAAAAAACAAGTGGATGTGAAGACATTAATAGCAGTGTGAAGTACAGATGTATTAAGAATTAATTCCATAAGAAGGGGTCAGGTTATTGAGATACTAACACATCAGAAAGTGTTAAGAATAATATGAGGCCTTTTCATTGTGTCAAGGGAGTTTCCTTGGTTTCAAAGAGCTATGCCAGTTCTCAAAAATTCTGACTAGTTGCAGCCTGGTTCAAAGCTTGTTTCAGTTTGTTCTCAGGTGCCAGAGGTTGGTGGGAAGTTAAAGACAATACATTTAAAAATAACCCAACCAACCAAACAAAAAACCCCAAAATTTTTCCTTTAGTACACAGCTTTGAGTAGTTACATGCCATATTCCTGAATTTTAGGCAGGATCGCTTAGGGAAGCTCAAAAAAAAAGATTAATTGGCAAAGAGGTCTTGGAGAGAGGGTAATGCAAATGAGCACCAAGTCTACTGTTACACATCTCCCCACAATGCTAAAAATGCTTTCCTGATATGCTTAAAGGGAGAGCTGTTCTATGAGCACAGCACAGGACTCTGGGGTTACTTCAGATGAACATTGGGAGTTATTGTCTCCTGACCTGGTGTGACTTTTAATGCTCACCTAGAGAAACTCAGCTTGATGTTAGTTTGTGTTCTTGGCATGTTTGTTTCTTAATAAATGGTAGCAATTACTGCTTTGAGTTCTGTGCCTCTGTACAAAACATATATAAAATATAGTACATGACATTCTGTAACCATTGTGTGTAACAGTTATTATGAAATTTGGATTAATAGTTATTTTTTTTAATGGGAAAAAATGTGGAATCTGTACAGAAGATGAAAATTACTGAGCTGCTCTTTCAGAAATAACTCTTTGGGGCTAAATACAGACAATGGAGACTTTTTGTGGTAGTTGTGTTAGTTTTAGACATGAAGATTTTGTCTCCTACATGGACTTTGAACGCTGTAAGGAAGCTTCGGGTAGCTTCAGGAATAAGTTATTTGTTATAACTTAGCAGTACTTTCTTCATCCTTCATGCTGAAGTCACTGCTCCCTTGAAAGGATGATGTGCAACAATCCAACTATTAGATGGTTAAACAAAAAAAGTCTGTGCATTTTGAAGACATGAGTGTGCAGTAGTCATTTCTAAAACTAGAGTGCAATATGAATTTCCCAAGAGGCAATAAATCGTCACACTTCAGATGATAGACTGTCTCTTCTTAATGAGGAAAAACTCACTCCTGGCTTAACTCCACCAAAGTTAATTTCTCTGACAATAAATTTGGCCCAATATGTCAATACAAACTTAACTCACTTGTGTTCATAGAGATTAACTCAACAGCATCTTATGTATGCCCAGAATAATTAGTTTACTGTCTCTTGAGGTTTATTTAATTAATTTAGAATGCTTTCCATTTAGAAGATACTTACTGCAGAAACAGGTCTGTTGCAGATAAGAGAAACTGTAAGTGCTCCCTCAATCTTGTGATTGACTTGTTGGAAAAGAAATACTTGGAGCAGGGAAAGTCATGTCATTTTGTGCAGTCTGCTCTCTCTGAACCTTTTTCATAGAATTCCAGTGAGCTGGAATGGTTTGGTGCCTTAAAATAATGTTCAAATACATATTTTTTACATTTTAATAGTACTGTGCTTCCTCTGATTGGCTAAAAACCATTGCAGTACTTTTTTGTATTTGTTACAGCTTGAGAGAAGATAACTTATTTATAGGAAAGTCTTTTAGATCTGCAGTCAGACGCTGAATTTTTAAAGGGAGGGTATGTGTCAGAAGCTAAATAATTAAGATCCATGCCTTCTCAGCATTTTATTTCAAATATTAAATATTACATAAGTTATTTTTCCCTGTGGAAAGCAAGCCTTTTAAAGTAGTTCAAACTTGGCCAGAAAATCACTGTATTGTACAGTTAAATTGAAACATCCTCAATTCTACAGATACTTCAAAAAAGTTCTTAAATGATTTCAGCTTTCCATAAGCTGCTTCAAATTGTCCCTGTTTATAGATGTGATGATATGTTGTGATTTTGAACCTCAAACAGGGGTCAAGGTCAATTTTAAGCAAACGCTGATGTTTGGACGAACACAGGTAGACCCCAGTCTGGAACTCGCAATATTTAGCTCACACAAAGCCTGAGGAACATGTATCTGCACTCTGCCAACATGAGGAGACACGTAACTTGCCAGATGAAATGCAGCCATTAAATTCCTTCTGTTGTAAACCACTGTCCTCCACTGGATGGAATTAAAACTGCAGAAATTCTTCTCAAGACCGATGCTGCAAACAACTGCGAGAAGTCCTTTGCCTGGGGAGCTTCCTGGCAGAGCAATATGCTCTATCCTTACCTCTTGATTAAATTTCTTAGTGTAGCCATCATGGTTAAAAACCACCTGAAGCTTTGAAAACTTAGAAGTGTATTTTCCTAAAATTTTGCTGAAATTTCATTAGATGCATTAAGCCTGTGTGATGCTGTGCCTCAGGACACAGCTGCATCAAAGTTTTTTTCTCTGGCAAAACCTGTGCAATTAAAGGAACCAACACAAATTTCCACTCAGCTCAGGTTCCAGTCCTGTCTTTGTTTACCAGATCAGCAGCCCAGCTGTAACACTATACGACAGCAGAGGCATCACAAGCTTATGAATATACTGGAAGCAAACACTGTTGTTATCTTCTGTTTCCTGTCATCAGAACTTCAGACTTTGTTACCTGCTTGCCACGTTCTCTAAGGTATAAGTCGTGTCAATCTCTAGTTTCCATGAGAAATCATGAGATAAGTCTTTGGTAGATTGTCTAGAGGCTGGAGCTGGTAGTATCCTCTGACAGTGACGTGTTTTAACTTCTATAGGCTGTGTATAGAACCAAGCTGCTGTCTCAGCAGGGTGGAAAAACAAAGACATAAGGTTCAACTGATGGATCACTTAAAACTGTCCCTGTCCTTCTGCATCCTTTCCAAAAGGGGTGTTTGAATGGTATTGGTGTCTGGCTCCCAGCTGGAGTCCCTTTCTTGTTTCCATCTCCCAGCTCAAGTTGTGGTTCTTTCCCCTTACACATCTATTAAACTCCCCAGTGGTCCTCTTTAGACCTCCACATTTTTTGGTGTACTTCACATTTCCTATCAACTAACCTGGAAATTCTGTACCACATCCAGTATAGAAGGAGTTGTTCTAAGCTGAGCATATGCTGACCTGTCAGTGCTGTATGGGATATCCATACTCCTCATGGGTTTGGGTTTTCTCCCCAGTTTAGGTTTGTAGGAATAAAAACAGAGAAAGATCATGTTCACATAATTGGAAAACACTATTTCTGGTAGTGGGTGGTTTTTGGTTTTGAAAATGTATGTGTGCATATGTATGGGCTGTGTGATTGTTTGCCAGGATTTACTTCACAGGACAGGTTTAAGAGCAATGAAGTTTTGTTGACAAGCTATTTCTCATTATTTGCAAGCTATTTATCACTAATTATAAGCAATGCAGATGAAGTGATTCTTTAACAGCTTATCAAAATTAATGCCAAGAAAATCCCATGAGTTTACTGCAATTATCTAGAGCATGGGAGCACTGTTATTCTTGTCTCTGGACAATCCTATGTTATCACTGTCTTTTTAAATGTCCATCATTCCCTTCTCTTGGGGCTTAGTTTTGTATCCAGAGGAACTGCCTGGTATACGAGACAGATCTCTGCAATAGGAAAAATCTGTTTTTCACTGAGTTTTCAGCACACTTGGGATTATGAAAAATAAAAGGAATTTGCATTTCTGTCACTCCTGGAAGCTGGTGTATTTGGATGGTGTAAATTACCTGCTTGTATATTCAAGGATCATTTTCCATCCTTCCATTGGCTGTTTTGGGGTTGAGTGAAGGGGATAAACCGGGTCAGAATTGTTTAATTTACTCAAAACCTGCAATGGTTGTGCACTGGTAGTTGGTGGGCTACAGGGTTATTGCTGCAGAAGTCTGCATCCTCATTTTTAGGATCTACAGGAATTTACTGTTCAGCTTGTAAAATATGAAGAAAGTAGATGTATTTATTTATTAATTTATATGTTTTTGTTTGTTTGTTTATTTTGAGCTTTTAAAATCCCGTGCAGGACAAGTAATCTTACAAAATTCTAGACGTTGGGCCCATTGGCTGCATGAAATTTTTGAGCCAATTGTTGTAAGCAGAACAATTAGAGAGACTAGGTGGATCATCTCCTTGTCAAGTTGCAGCTTTATACCTTGCATGTATATATATCTATCTATACAAAACTGTATAATAAGATTTATTGGAAAAGGATACAATATCCATGACTTAGAAATTGGCTTAGGACAGTTTGGTAATTTGCAGGTGCATCTTGTGTTTTCTGAAGCTGCCTTTATTGTGTTATTTATGGGAGAAATGGAAATAATATTGAAAAATCCTTGAGCCATCCTACCTCAAGGCAGATTTATGGCTCTGTGATTTTTCTTCCTACTACTTATGATACCTGGACTCTCAAAATAATTGTAACTGTGTAGATTATTTACCTTACTGATTTTCCTAAGAACCAGGTCACTTGCAGCATTTCAAGACAAAGAAACACTGTCACTTGCTTTTGAAACGTTTTGCTTTTTGGCTTAGTTTTTAGAAGTGAGTGAGAGGTATTGATAGGCTGAACAGCAGATCATTAGAAATCTGCATTAGAATGGAAATAAGAATTACCCTGAGATTTAAATTAATGAAAACACCTTACAACATTTAAAATACTTCTACAGTTACTTAAATGCCTGCCTACATATATGTTACTTTCTCAGCTTCAGATCCAAAAGTCAGTGGTTATTTATTTTCTGATAGTGTTTAAAGATAATGCTTTTGTACTTAGCATTCCTAGAGGTCTCAGATTTTTTTTCCAGACCAGATGATTTACAGCATGAAGAAATCCAAAATAAAAGACCTTTATTATGAATTTTCAACTGCATTTAATTTTCAAAATAACTGGAAAGTAGATTACATGTGGTTTTCTGAACGTTTCACAAGCAGTTACATTCTATCCAACACACAACAACAGAAATGCCAAACTCAATCCAACATGTCCATGAAAATAGTATCTTTATTAATCCTTAATTTTCTGTTGCATGTTAGAAATGAGAGCTTTAAAAATCCTGCAGACATGGCCTCATATTTGTCCATTCATTCTCAACAGACTCCGTTAGATTCTTCCATTAATTCTTTTTAATGACAATGAGCCATAGAAGCTATGTACTTAGAAAAAACCCTGATGTCTACCAGCACAAGCCATGACAAGTTTTCCACCACAGTTTGTTCCTTTATTATAAAGAAATCACATCTTTCTTTGCAGGTATAATTTAAAAAAAAAAAAAAAAAAAAGAAAAAA
>JAOEGS010001811.1:147126-165989 GCA_025447755.1 Corythornis vintsioides
TATTTTATAAAAATGAATATTTCGTATTCCTTTTGCAGTCTGCACCTTCCCTTGCATTGTTGCTGTGATACCTCAGACATGTTTTCTACATATGTGTATGTTCTTCCTGTCCCTGCCTTCATAAAGGTATAATAATGTGAAAGATGTATGTGAGTTAAGCAAGAATAAAAACTTGTAATCTTTGTTATGATATATTTTTTTTTACAGACTTTACATAATCATGTAGATTTGTTTCTTATTTATTTTCTTACAGGAATAAAACTTATTTAAACATTGTAGATATACACTGTTTAAAGACATTTACGTGGATTCTAAAAGTATTGTTTAGCAGTTTAGATGCTTTAGGCTGTGAATACTGACACCCTTTCTAGTTTCCAGCTATTTGTTATCACTGGTTTTCAGTGTCAGCCCAGCTGTTTGTGTGACTGTGCTAGGAAATAAGTCTGGAAAAATGCCTGTGTGGCTCAGGAGCTGATCTTAGGGTGGGCAGGGGCAGAGACCTGTTTTACACTTGGCTTTTGTACTACTCTTGCATGTGAATTTCAGGGAAAATGAATGAAGTCGATCTCCACAATGACTTTTGTATAACATGGGATATGCCAAAATGAGATGTAAATTGCTTTATTTTTTGGTGTGTTCTGGTGTTTTGTTGGTCTTTAATCATAATTCAAATTCCTACTGTGCCAGATAGTAGACTAATGTCTAATCATAATTTGTAACCACTGAGCAGACATAGGAGAGGGAGGGAAGATGAGAAGCTTATATGATACCAAACAGATCACAGATTATTAACATTTAGTAGGAGACAAACAGCCTAATGACCCTGCCTGGTTTTCAGGTAAATAAATATGTCCCAGAAAGCATCCTGTGTTATAATTCCTGGAATTACAGCTTTCAGACATCTTGCTTAATCCATTTGAAGGCAAATTCTAGACAGAATTTTACTATTGAAACAAATTCTTGTGAACTACTAAGGGTGAAGAAGGGACAAGAACACTTGGTCCTCTGTTTTATACCACTAGGAAAGTTATATTCCAAATTTTTCAGAAGTACAATGAAATATTAAAGGAGTTTCTTTAAAGGAGCAGAAATATCTAGTTAGCTACATGCCAGTGATACGGTATGTGAAAAGTAGACTGCAAAACAATTACCTGCCTGTTTCCAATTTGCTATTTTCTCCTAATACTTGTATGATTTAAATACTTCCTGCTGTGCACTTTTCCCCCTTTAAGTGGTTGCTTGTAAGGCAAAAGTTTGGCTGTACTATTTTTTCCTACACGTATAAATGACATTGTGAATTGAGAAAGTGGTTTTGAAGCCAGGGAAATGGAATTGCAGATACCAGTTTTCTTTGGTTTTGAACAGCAAGAACACTGATCTGATTGCTTGGTGTTCCTTGTGCCCCAGGAATCTCCCTCTTGTCCCTCTCTAAAGGACATGTCCCTCCATGATTAACTCTCTGCCACTCGGCTCAGTTTTCTGACAGCAAAATGCGTGCTGCAGCAGAGTGAGTCATGGCTGCAGAAAGCCGTTTCAAGGACAAGCCAAGGGTGTTGAAGGCAGCAGCTTGATGAAGTCAGGATTCAGGACCAGTTCAACTGTTTTCAGCCTCAATGAACGGGACTTTAAGAAGCTGAGGCCTTGGTAGTGAAGCTACTCTCTTAAAATCAACAAAAGCAAAATCTCGAGCTGCAGTTTCCTGTGGCAGTTTTGCATTTAGGTCCTATGATGCTGCACAAAGCAGTGTTACATAAAGTGCAGCAGACGCAGTCTGAATTCAGGGGCAGGGGGAAAGGATATAACAAAAAATTATAAAGAAAAAGAATTTACAAGTGAGGAGCCAAGATGGAGCCTTAATAACTTAGCTTTAGCCTGCCACTGAATACTTTATTTATATATTCATTTATGTCAATGTTTATGAAGATTGTATATAAGATTTACAGCTTGGCAATTGCATTTTGTTTCTGTGAGGGTCCTAGCAAGTGTGGAGCACTGGTCTGTCGGGGAAGAGGGGTGTTTCTGCCTGCAGGTGTGCAGGGAAAGGGGAACCTTGACAGCAAGAGACATGGCAGGACTCAACACTGGGCAGTATGCTTGAAGTCTGAACCGTCTGCTTACCCCTGCAGCAGCACTGCTGCTTATCTCAGGAGAGGGATCAAGCTTTAAATGAGGTTTTTATAAAGGAAAATAGTTCTGGAGAAATCTGCATCTCCAGTTGAAAATATGTGAGGACAGCATTTCTCCTGCTCAGTTTCTCTGATGGTTAGTCAGTAAACCAGGACACCACAGGTTGCAGTGCTGGTCACCTGCCTGTGCAGTCATGTATAGAATCCTGCTGCCTCTTGTGTGGCTATTGCTGAAGCCTGAGGTTCTGTGGCTTTACTATAATGTGCTAAACGAATAGGGTTAGAAGGGTCTGATGGTGTTGAAGTAATATGTGTGTTTGGTGAAGGCAGAATGCTGTAAGTAGGCAGAGTGAAGTCCTTTCTAGTGAGAGAACTGGTGAACCCAACAATTAATATCCTTTCAAGACATTTTTTTGAGAAAGTTGGTCTGTGTTGGTTCTGGTTATATGTTGACAGCATTAGTTGCTCTGGTTATTTAATAACAATGTTCTGTAACTAATATATTCATAAGATAAAAACCCATTAGGTGAACTGGATTGGTGGCTTTGCATCAGTTAATGGTATCCCCTGTCTTCCTCAACAAATAGTAGAGGAAACATTTCACATTTTACAGATTTAGTGTTTTGATAGAGGTGAGCACAAGAGGATGTGTAAACTCCGGGAAGCATTCCTGTGTCTGTGTTCTCACCACTTCAGATGATGATCTTCATGCACATCATCTTGACTGAATGTAAACCAGAGTGTAACAGATACTTCTACTTCTCTGTAGATAAAGAGCTTGGCCTTTTATGGTATTAGAACTATAACAAATGAACAAACCAAGTGAATTAAAGATCATTTTCAAGATTCAGAACCTTTCATCTCGGGTCACTGTGATCAAATTCAGCCATGTCTCAGGATTACTGTTTCATGGCAAATCAGTCCAGTCCAGAAGTAGGGGGAAAGGTGAGGGGATCAAACATAATTGGTACCCTTGTTGAATGAATTGCTCAGATATCAAGATCTGAATGAAATTGTAATACCTTCTCACTTTTACCAGACAGGTCTAATAGGTCAGAGTTTGGTAGGTCAGTGTAAAAGGAGCTTGAATTACCCATCCAGGGCTGTATCAGTCCTCTGAGGGTTGGCAGGCAGTGAACTTCATATGCACTAAGCTTAATTGCAAATAAAGGCTGTGACACAAACAAAGCTCAGGGAGTTAAAAGATTAATGCTGTTAGAGTATTTTTATGTTGTGCAAGCCTATTTCCACGATAACAGGTATTGTTGATTTTTTTCCCCAATAAGTTCACAAATCTTGGGGCACATAAATGGAAAGCAGTATTAGAATTTGGTGTTAATAACCTCACATAATTTCTTTTGAAGTTGCTTCCTGGCTGCTCTTTTTCCCAATCATTAAACAAATGGGGTATTTTTCTTAAGATTTTCAAAGTTTTGCAATATGAGCATTATTTTGCTTTCTTAAAAGGGCTTTTCTTCAATCTTATAGGCATGCAAAGTACATAGTATTCTACAACCATCTTTGAAAACATCAATTCTGATTGTATATGGCTATTGCTACAGGCTGACCTCCAGAAATTATGCTTACTTTGTGCTCAGGCTTCTATCTTAAAAAAAACCTAGTGTGTAACCTTAAATAACAGTTGGGACCTCGGAGTATAGACACTTTCCCTAAAGTAATTATGAAGTTTCAAGGAAAGAGTGAGGACTATGCTGAAAGGTAGAAATCCAGAGGGTTGACAAAAGAGTTATATGATAGTTATGAGCTGCATTATTTTCTTTGAAATAAAATGATGGGAAAAATAAGGAATGTGGAAAAGGAAGAAGAGAGAAAATCTGTTAAGATGGTGTTCTTGGAGAGCTCATAGGGAGGCAGGATAAAATATAAATATGCTTAACAGAAGGGATAGCAGAATTGGGGTGCATAATCAAAGTCTGCCTTTTGGAATCCCAAATATTTCCTCATGAACATTCAATTAATCTCTGTTTGTCATTTACAGAACCTGTAGAAAACAGATGCATACTCAAGATGTCTGCCTGAAAGGAACAACTTCATCCTTCACCCTGTTATTTCAATATTTTTGCACTTTCTATATTAATCAAAATTATTTCAGAATAGTGTATTATCAGTGCTATATAAACTGATAACAGTCTCTAAATATTGCTAAAGCAATACATTAAAAGAGCATCAGATTTTCTTCTTTGTCTCTTGTTTAGTGTTAATGTGTGTCATGTTTAAGGGATGCATTAATTAACTTTTTTTTTTATCTTGCAATGACAATTCTCTAGGCCCACTCTCTTCATTAATGAATAATGATGGAACAGAGTAGGCAGTTGGGTCATTTTATCCTTTAAGAGTGATGAACAGTCCTGAAGAGAATGCTGCATTGCAGCTGTAAGTAAAATGGTTGTACACATAACAAAATACTTTTTAATTATAACCTAAATTTCTGGAATTTTCTAGGTTTTGGGAAGATTGCCAGTTTCCCCAAATGTTTTCTTAGGAATTTTTTTTTTTTTTCTATTTAAGAAAGACTTACTCCAGTGTCTTCTATTCCACAAACATGGAAACCAGAACTTAAATAAAAATATAAAGTCACTTATCACTGAAAAGGACTTTGGGAAGGCTTCTGTTTCATAATATTTGTGTAGCAGTTGGCTAGTATTAAGATACATAAGATTTTGGACACTGACCTTGCCATGAATTTGGACTGGTTTTCCCTCAAACAATTTTGTGTGAGGCAGGATCCATACATGAAATGTAAGCTGACCAGTTAAGGAACAATAAAAAGAAATCCTACTCTCCTGCTGAAAGGGAAATGTATGAAAATCAAAATAAGATTTTCAATAAAAATATTTATTATTGAAAATAAATTTTCAATTTAAACTTCTAGGTTAAGTCAGGTAAATATTTTAAATGCCTTTTTCCTGGGGTAAGCATAACTAGGATAACTTACTTTTTCCATCTTTTTCAGTGTAAAGAATGTAATTAAGTCCCTAAGTAGTGGTTATCTAAATCTGTGCTTCTGTGTTACATGATAAAAGTCTTTGAGTGCCTGGAATTCTGCTCCATTTTAATTTAATAAGAACATAACTTTTAGTGTCTTTTCTTTAATCTCTTCTTTTTGCTTTTCTGCTTCTTGGTCTCTGTGTTTCTCTTTACTTGCAAGAATTTGTTTGCATTTTAACAAAGTAAATTACTGTGTTTTCTTGTTGCATGATGTGTAGCTTCAACTCCCAATACCCATATTGCCATAGGTGTGGGATGAGGATGTATGTGTGCCTAGCAGCAGCTCTGAGAACCTGCAGTGAAAGTGGTCTAAATCAAATTCAGTTGAAGGTATTTACCTATTCCCAGCCTGTGCCTTTATGCTGGAACATCTATTCCTGATCAATCATTGTGGATGAACTCTGTGGATGGGTGTTCTTAGTTTGGATTCTCTTCCTCTTCCCAGTTGAGCTGGGTTAAGCAAAGTGATGAATTAATGGGCTGGAAGTAAAATGAAATGGCTAGCACAAAATAAACATAGGTAACTGCTGTGCAAGGAAAACAGTTAAAGCTATTAATTGATTAAATTACTTTTAATTTGAGTTCACATTTTAAAGAAAAACCTAAGCTTCCAAATGTATAATGGAGGTTAATTAAGAACTGTAGGGGCTGTTTTTGGGTCATTAAGAAAATGTGATATTTGTAGCCTGGATGCTTAAAAAGCATCTTCTTATCTTACTGTCTTCCTCACAAGTTGGGCATCGTGCTTTTGATTGACATCACTGTCACTTGTAGGAGTGATAGTGGTATTTAATGTTGCTTGCAGATAGCATAATGATCATAGCACTTTGTTTTCTTTAGGGTTCTCACTTTTTGTTAGACCCCTTGAATACTTTCCTGAGCACACAGCAGTGTAAGACATAGCAAATGCTCTCTCTAGCTCTTGCAGAGGCATAGCTTGGAGTAAGTGCAGTTTCTGAGTAGCTGACAAGCTGACATTACTCACAGGAAAAGCAGATGACATTGACAAAGATAGCAGTGAAATTATGAAGAGTTGTCAAGTAGCAGCACTTGGAGGTAACAGCTCAGGAAAAATGCAGTTTATTGCTATCTGGTTTATTTGTTGCTACCTCTTAAGTGATGGTGGGAAGGAATCATGCTATGGAAGCAGACTTGGCAAAGTGGGTTTTGGTGTGTTGTGTGTTGTACTGTGTTAAGAAATGAGAAACATTGAAGCTGAAGGCTTTTTATCATTTATGAACAGTAGTGTAGCAGCTATTTTTGTATTCTAATTTGTTGTGGTGTTCCTTAGCAGCAGAAGTCCCCAGGCTCAGTGTCACCAGGCACACTTACTTGTCATTGACAACAAGTACAGGCCTGTGCACGTGTGGATATGTGGCTCCATCCATTTTTCTTTCTCTGATGCTCAGAGAGGATCCTCTGCATAGACTCTGATTTATCTCCTGCTCTACTGCTTGCCCATGGCTAACTCTGGTCCTGCTCTGGATGTGTAGTGGTTACCTGTGTGGCTGCACTTACTCTGGGTCTAAGAGAAGCACCTGAACACACACAGCTCCCAGCCAGCAGATGCTTTTTTGCAGGCACTTGAGCTGTATAATCAGAGCCTTCCTATGGACTGTGACTGGTGGTCATTTTTCTGCTGGTGGGCTTGCCTTTCCCCAGCCTGTGCTGTACCTCCACATACAGGTGGAAGCTGCCTCCGTAGCAACCAGAGTGGTTTGCTTGTCAGCAGTGCTACTCAAGCTGTGGTTTAGGGTCTGAGAATCACAGACCCAGGGTCATCTTTTCCTTTGTGGTTTCCGTTAGCAATGCATATGAAGTGGTGAATGTTTTTTGTAATGTTCAGTGAGAAGGATCATAAGTGGTTAGGAAGGTGTGTTAATTTAAGGAGGGCTTTCCACTTTGACTTTATAATGGCCTCCTTTATTTCTTTTTTTTTTTTTTTTTTGCTAAGACCTTGGATCTTCTCAGTTTAACTTACAGGGTTGCTCTTCTCTGCCATTACCTGATACATATGTTAGTGCTTTTCAAGTTTCATCCTACAGAATCGCCAGTGAGTGTGTCTTAAGCTGTAATCAGGAATGTTTGGCTTGATTTAAATATTAAGCACAAAAAAAAGGTTTCACATGATCTGGAACAATCATATTGTAACTCAGCATTGTCACAGCGTTGTTTTGATACTATTTCCCTCACTCTGTTAGCTTCTTTGAAATAGTCCCATTTTATACATCTGTGTTTCAGTAGGAAATCAGTGTGTAAGTAATACATAAGCCTGTTCAGGTTCCATTTCTACAGTCTACTCTAAATCATAACATTGCCTTCTGCAGGAGTGAAATCCTAGCTTTAAGTAACCAAAACCAGGCATTTGAAGAAACTTTGATTACCAGGAGAGGGATAACAGGAGAATGAAACTATTATATTCCCCCATTAGATCTCCATCTCTTACAAAAAGCCCCAATACCAGTAGACTGCTGAAGGTATGTGATGCTGAATAAACCTGAAGTGCCCAACATATGTGGCGTATCCCACTTGCTTGGGGTTGGTTGGCTTAGCTACAGGAAAGACCTTCCAAAAATTCTAGGTTTATCTGTCATTAGTGCTAGGTGAAGATCTGCATGGTTACTGCACTGTTGTTTATATATAATACAACAAGGAATTTTTAATGACTTCTGTATTATGTGGCTGTAATGCATGAGAGCTGGATGGTGGATATACGTACTCACCTCTGTGCCTGGGAAGGTCATGGAGAAGATTCTCCTAGAAGGCCTGATAAGGCACATGGAGGACAGGGAGGTGATCAAGGACAGCCAGCATGGCTTCACTAAGGGGAAATCCTGCTTGACAAACCTAGTGGCTTTCTGTGACAGAGTGACTGCATCAGTGGGTAAGGGATGACCTATGGATGTGATCTATCTCGACTTCTGCAAGGCCTTTGACACAGTCTCCCACTCCTATTCACCAAGTTGGAGAGATATGGATTTGTCCCTCAGGGGTCCTTGCTGTGGCCTCTGTTGTTTAACATATTAATCAATTATATTGACAAGGGATGAAGGCACCATCATCAAGTTTGCAGATGACACCAAGCTGAGTGGTGCTTTCAATACACCAGAGGGATGGGTTGTCATCCAGAGGGACCTGGACAGACTGGAGAGGTGGGCCCAGGTGAACCTCATGAGGTTCAACAAAAATAAGTGCAGGGTCCTGCACCTGGGCTGGAACAATCCCCACTATCTATACAGGCTTGGGGATGAGGTGATAGAGAGCAACCCTGCAGAAAAGCACTTAGGGTTGTTGGTGGCTGAGAAGCTGGACATGAGCAGCCAGTGTGTTCTTGCAGCCCAGAAGGCCAATCGTGTCCTGGGCTGCATCAGGAGAAGTGTGGCAAGCAGATGGAGAGAGATGATTCTTCCGCTCTACTCTGCTCTGGTCAGACCTCACCTGGAACATTGTGTCCAGCTCTTGAGCCCTCAGCACAGGAAGGACATGGATTTGATGGAGTGGGTCCAGAGGAGGGCCATGAAGATTATCAGGGGGCTGGAACATCTCTACTATGGGGACAGGCTGAAGGAGCTGGAATTGTTCAGCCTGGAGAAGGCTCTGGGGAGACCTTATAGCCCCCTTCCAGTACCTGAAGGGAGCTTATAAAAAGTCTGGAGAGGATCTGTTTCCAAAGGCCTGTAGTGAAAAGACAAGGGGCAATGGTTTTAAATTAGAAAGGAGTGAATTTAGATTAGAAATAAGGAAGAAGTTCTTTACCACAAGAGTGGTGGCTGCTGGAACAGGTTGCCCAGGGAGGTGGTTGAGGCCCCATCCCTGGAGACATTCAAGGTGGGGCTTGAGGAGGCTCTGAGCAACCTGCTCTAATTGCAGATGCCCCTGCTCTCAGCAGGGGGGTTGGACTAGATGACCTCTAGAGGTCCCTTGCAACCCAGACATTTCTATGATTTCTATGATTAAATTATTAGTATTTATTAGTATTGCTGCCCTGAATCTATAAGGACTTTATTGTACTTGATACTTCATCAGGATAGACCAAAATGAAAACATCTCCAGGAGCCTGTGGTAAACAAGATGACACATATGTAAATGGTGTAATGAGTACTAAGTGGAGTAAGAGCTGAAGAAATTATTTCTGGTGGGATGATTATCTTCCCTCTCAACTGCTGTACTCCCTGACAGCAGTACATTTGTAAAAGAAATCCTAATTCCTTCTTCTTCATATTGCACCTTCAGCTCTCATTAAATGCTTTGTTACCAGAATTCTTTTTGTTTTGTGTTTAGGTAAGAAAAATATTAATCATTTGTTATGGTGAGTATCTTGCCCTTAATATTTGATGTCTTCTCTGTTTCCTTGATATTGGCTCATGGTTATATACTGCACACAAGTCTGGACATTGGAGAAATTGTAGCAGATATTTCAGTTGAGTGGGGTTTTGTGGGGCTACGTTACAGTCACTAGTGGGAACCCTTTCTGGTTCTGCTGTTATTAGTCATCTTATGTAAATTATTTCTTCCTGCTTAATAGCTTCTTTTCAGAGCAATTTTACTTTAAAAAGAAATTAGAAAAAGATAGAAGAAATAAAACCAAAATGGCTAGATGGGGAAATTAATGAAACATGTTGTGGAGCATTCAGTGCTTGGCAGTAATAAATTCTGCATGGTATCTGGCAGCCGAGTGTAAGTCAGGAATCCCATGAGATGCAAATTTACTCCCCTAAACTGCCAGCAAACTGTCTGGAGCAAGAACTTCAGCCTTTTTCTGCCTCATAAAATTGAGATAGTTGCTGGTGCATTTCTGTATCTAGAGATTGAGAGATTGAAACTTGTGGAAATGCTGGTTATGTATTCATTTCTACCATTTACAGTAGATGCATCTCTGTAAGAAAACATGATAAGCTCTTCAGTTACTTTTTTTTTTTTTTTTTTTAAGTCATGGCTTTAGAGATGTATTTATATACTTTGTGTGACTTAAGAGTGAGTGTTTTCGTTGTAACCTGTAACAGGGAAGGTTTGCATAAGGTTCTTTTGTAGTCAGCTTGATGTTTTTCAGATGCTGAAGGGTTGTCCCTGTACTGCAAGGTGGCAGAACTGATCAAGGACATGGTCACTTGGCCATTTTTTGTTGTTAGATGTGAACAGGGAAGATGATTAATGAGGAAATTTCAGCTCTTTCAGTCACTAGAGTGGCAATACTTCTTAGATTGAAGTGGAAGAAAAAAACCCCATCCTACTGTCAATTCTAGCTTTTTCAAGAAAAACAAACTAGTGCACAGAAATTTGCTTCCAAAGCCAGAGAGTAAAATCCCACTAAAAATGTTGAATGAATTTGTGGATTTGAATTTTCTATGCTACAACAGCCATAATTGGGCTGATATTTCTAATTCACATTCTGATATTCTGAAAATGTATGCAACATCTATAGAAGCTGGTGGGCCTGGGCAAGTTATACTGAAGTGTTTATATAGCAGTAATAATGGCAGAGTGCAGTGTGAAATAAATGAAATTGGTGAAACAACACAAAGAAAATTAACTAATTGTTGAGGTAATACTTTGTGATGTTTTACTCTCTAGTTTCTGTGGAGACCTAGGCAGTGTGATTCTAGGAATGCTCATCATTTGACAAAAGAGTTTGAGACAAGGGTGATAGGTGCTCATGAGGCAAAAGATAGGTCTGTGTTCTCATAGGATGAGTTACTGAATGTGATAGATAATTGTCATTAAAGTTCACTAACCAAAGTAGTTTATTTACCTTTTGTATAGTAATTTCAACAGCCAGTTTAGCATCACTGTGAACCCTGTACTTTTCTTGCTGAACACTTTTTTTTTTTTTCATTTGAATTTGCATATACTGTGATTTTTAAATTATATTGATTGCATTTTTTGCTATTTGAAATTTTCATCTACTTTTCTGGGTGAATCAGAAAATATAAAGAAGAAAGAGAGAAATGAATGATTTATTTGCACAAATAATGCAAATCTAAATTCTCCATTTTTTTCTCATAATTTAAGTAGATGTTAAATGTTCTCTTGAATGTTTGATGGGGTTTTTTTTGTTGTTGCTTTAGTAGCTTTTGCTAATTTTGCATCATCAGACCCATTCTTTTTGTCATGCTTCATTTGGTTGCAGTGGAGGTGGCTGTCAGAGAAATACAGTTTTCCAGGAAAAATTAATTGAAATAATAGTTTTAGATGCAGCATGCAGTAACTGACAGATGTAGATAAGGACCAGAGAAAATTCATTAAATGTCATTTCTCCAATTTTTTGAATCTTGTTTTCCCTCAAAAAAGCAACAATGCCAGACCAGATGAAATCAAAGATGCATTTAATATACTGCACATTATTGTAGAAAATATTTTCTGTGCAGTCCCTTTCATTCTTCCACACTTTTCAAGCAAATTTTGGTGAATTTTTTTTGAAACTGAAACCTTAAGTAATTATTCAAGTGCTGGGGAAGCATCAGTAATACATTTTCACGGTGTTTCCTCAGCCTCTATATACTACATGTGTATCAATTTAATGTAAATCATTCCAAAACACTTATGTCAAGTAAAAAAATATTGCACAGTTTTGAAATCAAAAAAGCACTTAAAAATAAGGGTAAAAAAAAAATCATACTTGTGTAGGCAAATTAATGTAAAGCCTGCTAGTGTTTTATCATCATACAGAATGTAAGATGGAAGGTAGTTGCTATAGCCAGGAACTTATGAAGTCTGGAGTCACACTGAACTGATAATTCCATTCATGTTTTTTAGTCACCACTGTTTCTTTTTCGTGTTCTTAGGTGTTTTATATCTTCATATAGAAATGATATTTCAAACTACTTTAATTTGCAATACTCGTAGTTATTTTCAGAGGAGTCAATGCTTAAGGGACAAACAAGAAATTAAAAAAAAAGAAAAAAAGAAAAAAAGAAAAGAATGTTCAGGGCCAGTAATGAAATCAGTATGTGTAATGTGGGGAAAAAAAAAAAAAAAAGAAAAAAAGAAAGAAACCTAGCAGCAGGAAAGCCATCTCCTGGTTAAAAAAGTACTGGTGAGGACAGATGTCCACTTGCAGCTCATGCTGTGCTAACTGACGTTGCTGCCATCTGTACTGCCTGTCAGCGTGCACTGGCTGGGGACCAGCATCCTGCAGATCTGCCAGCACGACAAAAAGTGGCAGTGACCTCTAAACCTCTTCAAGCAACCAACTTAGGCTTGCTTGGAACACCTTTAGGGTTGCTTAAAATAATGGTTCCAAATAAAGCAGATTATTTGAAGAAGAAAAGCAGTTGCCTCCCTTACACCTTCAGCTGGCAATAGCATGATGAATTCATGGAAGCCTTTGCAAAATGGACATCGTGCATTGCCTCAGACTCAACCACGTTTCCCTCGGCTGTATCACTTCTTGTAACTTTGGCTTCTCTGTGTATTGTGTTACATAGAGAAGGACATAGAGATGTCAGAAAAAGACATATATATATCTACGTCCTTTTCTGACATCTCTGCAGTAATTCTTAGGACTCCTATGATGTTATTTCATCAATTTGTCTGTAGATTTCTTCATTCTCTCATTGTCTCTTTAAATGTTTCTGGAATTCAGTGCCAGAAAAAAACACCAACAAAACCCACAAATTTTTGTTGAACATGTTTTTGGTTTTGTTTTACTGATGGTCAGATCTTAGCAGAGGAGAAACCTCTTGGTTCGAACCAAACAATATTTCTAAATGATTTACAAGAAAAGAAATTTCATTGTTAAAGATGTGTATGTTTGCTTTTTTTTTTCCTTTAGGTGAGACTAATTCCTCCAAGAATAGACATAGACTTATAGAAAAGAATAAAATCACACACATGGTTTACCTTTGTCTATTTATGGATCTTAAGGAAGATAATATTTATTACAAAAAAAGGAAGAGTGAAATTAAGAAAAAAATTATATGTGAATTCCCATGTAGGTTACTTAGAATATAGTGTGGAAAATTATGGTGATCAGAGATGCTTTAAACTCACTCTAGTGCTCAGCCTTATGGTGCATAAATTTCCATGCTGTTTAAATGAGTTATTTTTGTCATAGAGAAAAAGCAGATCCTTGACTTTCAGCATCTCTCTTTCTCTTTGAAGGCTTCTCAGTGTGCACATGCGTTTATAGATGCAGTATGATCATAGGACAGGATATGTCTGTATTTTATCACCTCCTGACAGTATATAGCATAATTTCAAAACTGAATTCATATTATCTAGGTAAATATCTGGTAAAAAAATATTGCAGCTCATTCCTGTGCTATTTCAGCATCCCTTTCATGCTGCTGAGTACCCAGTCATCTACTTACCTGCTGGAGCTGGCCCACCATTGTGCACATATGGTCTGTATTGGAAAATAGGCATTTTTCAGACATATCTTCCTTCTGCTTTCCAATGTGCTTTTGTGTGTTGCATTGCTGCTCACAAATGTGTTATATGAACATTTCTCCACAAAATCCTTACCACTATCAATGCTCTCCATGTATTTTCCCCTTTATATATGAAGTTGCAGCTCTGTTAGGAGAAGGTTGTGTTTTGGGGGCTTACTGCAAACTCTGCATGCCATTCTTAGTGAAAATCCTTCCTGGCATTGAAGGGCTTTCAGCACTGTAAAAGCTAATCAAATTCCATTTGTTTGGTCTCTACTGAAGGCTTGTCCCTGTGTCAGGTCTAGTCAGTGGTGAATGACTCCCCTGGTCTCTTATGTGTTATCCTAATTTCTATGCTATTCATAAAAGTGCAGCTACCAAAATACCTCATAGTCTGCAATCATATTTCATAGGGTAAAGCATTTACTCCACATTAGAAGCTGTCTGGGAGCTCATGGAGGAGCAGAGAAATTTGACGTATTGTTGTTTGAGTCTTGGAGAATAAAGTAGACACAATTCACAGTAGCTGGAATTTGCTTTTTACAATCTCCCTAAGCTCTATGTACTGAAAATTAAAAGTGCAGTAATAATAACTACATCATGCCTTTATTTGGGAGAGGAGGATAGCATTTCTTAGGGGCTGAAGTTGAAATGAAAGTTTGATGAGTTAACCAAGAACCAGAAGCTACATGACAGATGTAATTATATACCTTAAGTGAAAGGTGAGTCAACATCTTTGCCTGTACTGCGGTAGGATCGATACGTTCAGAATAGCATCACTTAACATCTTGAGGAAATTACACTTGGGCCTCTTACTTTCATCCAAGAGGCAACTTGCTGGAAAGTGCACACTGCTGAGTTGTTGAACGGTTGCACCAATCCTGAATGAACAAGACAAAATTGAGTAGCAATAGCAGCACATTAGGGTCCTGTTTTTTTTTTTTTTTTTACTTTAAACCTTGAAGGTGCTGTTAATGGCACTTTCCAATCCAGCTCCACCCCATAAGCATTGATATGATCTGGTGGAGGTGGGTAGAGGAATCCTCACAGTGTGGGATCCATGACTTCCTCTTGCTCTCTTGCAAGCATCTGTGTATTCCTCCAAGGTCAACTCTCGATTTCAATTACTTTTGTTGTGTCATGTTAGCGTGAATAAGCACAAATAAGTTCACAGTGCTGATCAAATAAAAAACCTACAGGTTTGTATATGTTCCAACTAATAACAAATATTATTTGGCAGATATATGTAACCACTTATGTTATTGCAGTGGTTTATGCTGCAGAGTGGTATATGGTCATAGTGATTCTACCCTAACACTTTTGCAAGTCTTTTTTCCCCCCTGATTTTTATTCCAAGAAAGTGCTAGATGTGAATACATAAATATAATTAAAAAACAGGAAAAAAATGCACCTAATTGGTTTCTTCAGCACAACCACACCTTTTTACACTATCCTTAAATTGAAATGGTCCCAAGTATCATGCAAAATACATACAGTTTAATATTGATTTAAGGAACCATATCCTTTCCTTTTGACTTTCTTTGCATATATAACCTGTCACTGGCTGTTGTCTTTCACTTAATGAAAAATTGATGCAGTTCATTCCAGTGATGGTTTGGCAGTACATACACAGCAAGAGAGGTTACTTTGAAGTAGAACAAGACATGCCTTGTTAATTTATACTTTGAGGTCATCAACTTGAGGTCAGGACAAAGATCTATATGCTTCTGTATTACCAAAAGCTGCCAAGAGGTATTCCAACTTCATCCTAAATACATTTTTTTGTGTGTTTTATGATCTATTTTTAGAAGTAATTGATTACATGTATCTATATACATAGGTCTTATTAAAGTAAGCCTGCTAATTCAGAGGCCTTTTTTTTGTGATTAAAACAGTCAGGAAGAAAATAAGGTCAAATCATGTTGTAAAGACAGAAATTAAGTGGAATATCTACCTATATGCCACAAGCAGTACAGCTTGTAGTTGTTCTTGGAGAAATAATTTATATGAATGCAGATATCATTGGGATTTTCTGTCTCTCTGCAATTTGAATTTAATTTATTTTATTTTATTTGCAGGATTAGCTGGCACTGCTGCAGACCTAGAAAAAAGAAAGCTTATTTTTGGAAAAAATTTTATACCTCCAAAGAAGCCAAAAACATTCATACAGCTAGTCTGGGAAGCATTGCAGGACGTGACTCTTATAATCTTGGAAATTGCAGCCATCATATCTTTGGGGCTTTCGTTTTATCAGCCACCTGGAGAAGGGAATGAAGGTAAAAACATTTTATAAAAGTAATTTGTATAATTTGAAGTAAACCAAGTTTTATATCTCAAACTGATTCCATACCTACCCTGCAGAAGGTCGCTAACAGGAAATTTCCATGTGTTTTTTTCCTAGTACTGTCACATCTGGTGATGACATTTTTTATATGCTTGACATTTCTTTATGCAAATAACTGTATCTTGTGCCATGTGCTTAATGAGTTAAAGAACAATCATAATATTCTTACGAAACTGGTGTATTTTTGTTTCTGTTTTCACCTTTGAGCTTGTGTTTATTCACCTTAGATGGTAGATGGTTGTTTACTGCATTATAGAGGAGAAATATGTCATTGCTATATAATTGATGTATCCTATCTGGATGTGGACAAGTTTATAGCAGCTGCAGACTTGCACTTAATAAAATTCCCTCATTTTAGTATTTCTACTGGTATAGATAAGGCTAGTGAACCTTTCTCACAAGGGTATATTAGAGACTGTTGTGTTACTTAGAAACTGTTTGTATGATGCAGAATCCTTCTGTGATATCTGTAGAAAGTTTTTAACAACCTTCCTGCCCCACCCCCTCCCCCCCCCCACTCCCCTCCTTTTCTGCCTCCCCCCCGCCCCCGCTTTGGAAGTTACTCTTGATTTCCCATGCTTAAAATATTTGTTCATCTACATAAATGCAAGATTTCAATTTCTGGCAACGGACCCGGATTCATTCCCCCTCACATTCTCTCATAGATTTATAAAGCTGGATAAAACATGCTCTGTGATATGACGTGAAGAGCTTGGCAAATGTATGAAGAATGTCTTCCTCTAAATATAGCCTTGAAATGCTTTTTACATTTGCTTCAGTTTCCTTTGGCTAATTTCTTTTAAGACTCTTCCTCTTTCCTTTTCCATTCACAAGCAGGATCAGCATGTAGTTGTGCAGAGCTCTTGTACCATATTTATGGGTTTAAAAAAAATTCTTTTATATATAATTAGGACTTTTGTTGCTTTCTCACAGAATTTTGAATATGTGACTATTGATTCAGTAGGTGTCTGATTTAGACCTAAGAAGACAAAGGATTTGTTTTTTAACTGAAGAAAAGGTTATTTATTGTTA
The DNA here is from genome assembly GCA_025447755.1 of Corythornis vintsioides. Taxonomy (NCBI): domain Eukaryota; kingdom Metazoa; phylum Chordata; class Aves; order Coraciiformes; family Alcedinidae; genus Corythornis; species Corythornis vintsioides. Next base: position 164,007 of record JAOEGS010001811.1, read on the forward strand.
TTACCTCATATAACAGGACATAGTAGGATACTTTGGGGATGTTGTAAACCACGAATGGTGCTTTGCAAAATTAGAATTTAGTTCTACGTAGATATGCAGACTGCCCTCTTATTATTTTATTTATTTGGTAGGAAAGGAATTTTAAAGATAGGATTTTTACAGGTTTTTAGGGAGCTATGTCATCAGATGAGAGGGGTTTCTAAAATTGTTATTATTTTGATACTACATTAAAAATATTTTTTTTCCCATGGGGAAGTATGACATCTGAGATTCTGAGATAGTCTAAAAATCTCAGAAGCACATCCTGGGAAAAAGTGTTTTTGTTTTCCCACAGCAGAGTATTTTATTCAGTTATCACTGTTTTTCCTGTATTTTAAGAAATGTTATCCTGGAAAGTTTTGCCATGTTTTACACAGGGGGAATAAATCAAGTTGATGAATATTTTTGAACATACTGTAAACGTCCCTGACATTTTTTGGAAGTCTTTCTTTTGAGCAGTTGTATAAATGTGGGATATTCTCTTTCATTGTAAAACTAGTATATTATAAACTGCTGCTGAGGATATATAAGAGTTTATTGGTAGAAGCCCTTTATAAAAGAACTCTAAATATTGAAAACTGTCTTGTTAAGTTTGATTTTGCTATTGGTGAAGTGGATGTAGACATGCTTCAACTGGATTTGATGGGTTTGCATAACCCTTGGTAACCAGTTATAAAATAAAATTACATGCAGACTAATGTTGAATAAAATACAAATGAGCTTTTAATGAAGGAGAAAATCCATTGTTTTGCCTGTGCTTAAGCCAACTTGTTGAAGTCTTAAAGCTATTTCTTGAATTGAACATGAACCTGGATTCAGACTAAACATGATCCTATCTGAAAGGGCAACAACTCCCATGCTTCCTGTCTTCTGGAATGTCTGCTTACCTGTGTGAATCTATATTAATTATACAGTGCTTTACATTGCTCCATCTGTGCTTTGCTGTATTGACAGAGAATATGGAAAAAATATCATACATAATCTCCCCACACCATTCTGCATTGTTTTCTTGAGGTGAGAGGGTAATATTGCCTATGGGATATAATAGGGAATCCCTACACAGTGAGTGGGATAAGTGACAAATGGTCCTTTGGGAAGCATGAAAACATATATTTTCCTTTTCTGACTGTTCCCAGAATGAAAATTATTCACTGAAATGTATTTGCAAGTTATTGTTGTTGGGTTTTTTTGTTTGTTTGTTTTTGTTTTGTTTTATTTATCTAGAAAAAAGAATTTCCTCTGAAAAAAACAGTCCAATGTTAGGAAGTGGATCTGGCATTTCTTGCTGTCTACTCTTGACCAACTTATTCATAGCCAAACTTATTCACAATATCTCAGGACAGTTTCTGGATGAACTTAATAGTTGTGCTGTTCAGTTCCCTGAATGATGACCTTGTGGGGAGATGGTGAGAGGCAGTGACAACCCTTGATGCTCAGATGTCCTCTGGCAGCACTGTAGAAGGGTTACAGTGGCTGTGGGATGTGTGATGGCCAGCTTCGCTGGAAAGTTTGTGCATGTAGATGGTGCTTTATTAACTTTTCTTCTTTTTTTTTTTTTTTTTTTTTTTCCCCACCACTAAATGTTTTTGGTATTTGATTTTGCTGGTTAATGACAATGTGAATTATATACAGCTTGTGCCAGTCAAGTTTGACTGCACCTCAGCAAAAGGTCTCCTTTGTGTAAAAGGGTGCTACTTTTTGGTGCATGGCTCTTGCATAACATATAAGACAGCCTCCTCTTTTTAATTTTTTTTCCTTTTATTTTTCAAAATGAAAGACATTTTCATTTTGAAAATGAGTCAGCATGGATTATTATGCCCAGTTATCACTGCTAATTATCTGAACTAATCAACTAACTAGCATCAACAGTTGCACCAAGGGAAATTTAGGTTAGATATCAGGAGGAATTTCTTTCCAGAGAGGGTGGTTAGGCATTGGAATGGG
>JAOEGS010001811.1:166089-204722 GCA_025447755.1 Corythornis vintsioides
GTAGGGTTAATGGCTGGACTTGATGATCTTGAAGGTCTCTTCCAGCCAAATCATTCTGTGATTCTGTGATTCTGTGAACATGGCCCTTTCAAAGTCTAAAAAAACTTGAAAATACAAATTCAATACTGTTGCAATGGAAAAAAAGTAAAAAAGATAAAAGGCAAAACTTTAATGAGCAGACAAATGTGAGATGCCATGGTTGAGTGGGATAGCAAGGGGAGATGATCACGAACAGTCAATTTCCACACAGATTCATGGCATCTGTAGAGATATTGCATTTTATTTTATCACAGTGAAGTTTGTTCTGCAACTTGGCCTCGTGTTGCACAGGGTACTTGTGCTGATTCTTTGGCTAAAAGAATTTAATTTGTGGATAAAAGTGCCTGTGATCACCTTGTACTTTTTCTTTGAGGTCTGTGACTAGGACAAGGTGGTGAGTAGAGTACTAACCTTTCTGTTGGAGACAGGACTACATGTGAGTTTCTATTTCCACAGAAATAACTTTGTCAATGGCAGAAGCATTAGCATTAACCAAATTTTTTTTTTTGGCCTGTGCTCAGAAAAAAAAAATTGTTTATCTTCAGGAGCAACTCAAATGAGAAGTCTGGCAAGGGAGTTGTAGCTGGTGCCATAAAAGATGATACGTCTTCGAAAAATATCAGAGAAGGGTTTGGACAGGCTGGAGTCTACAACAAGAACTGTATAGCTTTTATTTTCTATTATTGTCAAATACACACAGAGACCTGAATAAGACATGACAGTGGTGTGGTTCAAGTTCATTATCAGCCACCAAAGGCGGGTGGAAGAGCATCTGAAAAAGCCGGTGGCAAGCAAGGCTGTGATTTGATTTAGCCTCTTCAGTTTTTTATTGGGAGCAGAGCCTTGTGGATATTACCCAGTTGTAAGGAGTGGTTATACTGACTCATAGCACACACTAAACCCAGACATTTGATGTGGCAGGGCTGTGCCAGGCTCCCTGGCGATACCTCTGCCCTGAGCCATGGCCTTCAGGCATGTGAGAGTGGAGGGAAAAATTGAATTTCTCTCATGCTGGACATTTTGATATTCAGTATCCTTTTTTTTTTAAAAAAAATACTAACTTTACATGAAAGCTGAAATGGGAAAGGGGTAATGGAAATAAAACATTGAAAACTGGCTAATTATTTTCTTTCATCATTTTGATTGACACAGTACTGCCTTGCAATTTTTCATATGCTTATTGCTTAGGACTAACTTGAAAAGTTGTGACCATCTAAGAGCAACAGCCTTTCTTTGTAGAAAGAAGAGAAAATAACATGAAAGTAAGAGAATCGAAGACACAGTGACAGGGAAGCACCACTTTGTGTGTTATTTTTTCTGCATGTATACTCTGCCTTGATGTTTAATATATCTGCCTTTCACATTTCCTAAACTTTTCTCTACTAATGTCCTTCTTAGTTAATATAATAACCTGAAGTAATCTTCATTTTTTTTTTTTTTAGAATTGATATATACTCATTCCTTTGGACACTTGAAACCTACTTTAATTTTTGAAGCTATACCAGAATTAGCACTTAACTGGTTTCTGCTGTTTAAGTGCAAAATATTTTTTTCCTGAGACTTTTGAAGGAAGAACACATGATAAAATGCATACATCCAGAAAATATTTGTGTGCGTGAATTGCTTCAGGAACATAGTCTAAGGGAATAATCTAATGTATGTATGTTACTGTGTTTTGCTATATCAGGAAGTTTTAAGCTCAAAAGTTCATTTTCTAGATGTGTATTTTTAGATTGGCTATTATTATCCATTTTAAACTTTGATTGTGAAAACATTGCCAAATTTAGGTCCTTTCACTGGCATATCTGCATTTCCAAACTTCAATAACACAGTTTGGAGAAAAGTAAGTAGATTATTGATTCTTACTGATTATTATTAAGTGTTGCATTCAGTTTCCACTACTAGAAACACTGACATTTCTGTGGTTTATATGTATCAGTAGTGATGTTCCTCAATAAATCATAATGAAGAAGTCATCTGTTGTTGATAGTACATAAGTATTTGTTTTACTACAGTTCTCTGTTTAAGATATGGGCAAATCTTGGAAAACATTATTTAATTTTGTGCTGTGATCACAAAATCTGATCTACAGGAATTATTATAGTTTTATTTCATTGCTTCTGCAGGAGCCACTTCAGATACTGTATTTTCATATCTCTCAGCCAAAGTGAAAGTTTCAATTATTTTCTTCTCAGAAACTATTCTAGAGTTGTTTTTGTGATGTGCTTTGCGTTCCCTTTTACCATCTGACAGGCCATTAGGAGCAATTGAGAACTTCTGCATAAATTATTGTCAGCCCCGTGGTAATTACTGCTGTCATTACTGATCCACACAGAATCATTTTTCCACTCTTCCAAAAAAGTGCAAAACTGCTGTTGCATTTTACAGATGTATTCTGTGAGAAAGTTCCTGGTGCAGATACAGTCTCTTCTACACTGATGATCACATAGGGCTGCAACTTAGTCAAGTTAAAAATACCTTGTTCTTCAGAACAAAATCTTTCTATGTATTGCATTGATAGATTACAGACTCTGTTCCCTGAGCAGACAGAATAGTGAGCTATGATATGTAAAAATAATTTAATGAATATAAAGGATCTGGCTTTATTTTTTTTATGATGTATATTAGAGTTAGTCCAGGAGTAAATTTGAAATATTGTCTTTGTGTATCAGTGTATGTTGAAATAATTTTTGTATACTGTATATAATTTTAGTATATATTTTTTGTTGAAATAATTTTTGTATACAAAAATTATAAAATATTTTTTGTAAAAAAGTACCATTCTGTTTTCAAACCAGCATATTAATAGAAAGAGCTGCTTCATGTGATCAAGTACCTGGACTTTTGACTCAAACCATTGCACTGCTTGAGGGAATGAAACATCCCTTGGGAAAGAGAGTTTAGGCTGAGTCAGAAACCCACCGTTGTTTCAGTTGCTCTCAGATCTCCATCTCATTTTGGCTGTAGTCTGCAGGACTCTCCCACCTGTTGGTTTTCAGGTTTGTTTTTCTGTGACTCATTCCTCTTAGATCTCTGCTAAGACAGTCAGTTCTTGCAGGAATGACTTACTACCACTTGCAAATCTTTATACAGTCTGCAATTCAGAGCAAACTGGGAGAATTGCTCAGGTTCAGTGCATCCCCCATTTGTGCTCTTGTTGAACAAGTTAAACATTTTCAGTCTTCTAACACCTTCTTTAGCTTCAATTTATGACCCTTCTTGAAGCCTTTTGCTGTTACTATCTGCATGCCTTATATGTGGCTCATATTACCTGGTTGCAGAACCCACCAATACCTGTCATTTAGTGTTGACATGACTGTAACAAACATTTTCACTTTTTTTCCTTAATTTCTGTTTCCTTATGTGGATTATAAAGAGGCAGCCTGAGGTAATATGTTTTAACACCTTGGTGTTTAATGGGAAGCCTCAGGCATGATGTCTGTTTTCAAATGTACAGTTGTTTGCAGCTTTAGGGGGAGAAGAAAGGAAAAGTCTTTTTGGTCAAAGTAGCTTCTGTGAGAATACCCAAGGCTAAATTCTGTACTGAAAATAAGTAGTTGATTGCTTAATACTGCTCAGCAGAAGTTTGGCTGAGCTAGCCTTCCCCTTACTCATGCAACAAGTTAATGAACATGTCAAAAATACAGGGCACAGTCACCTGAAATTTGTCCACCCAAGCCACTTGCAAACTGTTGGTGGCATTGATATGTTGCCACTATTTGGGGCTGGGGTGTCGGCTGCTCTCTCATGACTTAGTTTCCTTACAAAAAAACTGTATGTTTAGGGATTCACCACTGAGTTGTTTCCTTTTCACTCCTATAATGTGCTACATTGCTTGGTCAATGGGGATTTAAGTTCAATCTCCAACTCAGAAAGGGTGTCTGTATAGTTAGAAGATAAAACTGATCCACAGTTCCCATGAGGATAGTTGTTTATCTTGTTTCTGTGCTAAGGCCTCCCTCCTGAGGCAGTACCTGCTTGTATGTGGTACAGCTCTTCTGTGCATATCTAGCAAATTTATGCTCCTTAAAAAAGCACATATGTACAGGTTGAATGGACAGCAGGTCACAGTCAGACATGGAAATTCAGGAGTGAACATACTCATCAATGCTGGATGTACCAGGTAGCTGTTAAGGTCTTCACTACAGAAGAAAAGGCAGCCATATGATGCTTACATAAAAACCTATTGAAAATGAGTCTGAGGGGGGGAAAAAAAAGCCTCAAAAAACCAACTTACCCCCCACCTTGTTCAGATGTATTGCTCAGGAGCTAAAATGCTATGCTGCTTCTCTCAGGTTACTGCCTATGAAGATATAACTCAAAATATGTCTTTTGACATTTCATCACGTTGAGCAGGCCTGTAGAAATAGGTCACAGTGGGAAAGATTTGGCAAGCCATCAATGCAGGTATATGTGGAAGGAAATGAAGTGAAAATTTCATTCTCATATATAAAAAGTATATATTTATATATGAAAGGACATAAAGCAACCATCAAACATAAAGCATTTGTCAACAAACTTTCTTACTGATGAGTGAAAGTGCTGAATTTAATACCAGCTACCAGGAATTTCTGTCCAGTTTTTAGTCTGTGCTGCTGTACATGTTTAAAAAAAATAATTTCCATTTATTTGGGTCTGTCCACTTCTCTTCCCATTGTGATAACATGCAATTAAGACATTGTTCTTTCAAAAGATTCCAAAATTGTGATAGTATGGGCAGTATTTTTTTGTGGTTCCAGTTCTCAGCTTTCTTTAGATTATTTTGAGGTTTTATTGCTTTTCATGTGACATCTAAACTAAAGGGAATTTTACCCTAAGACAGCATACAGCAGATAGACATTCAAGCCTTTCCCTGCATCCAGGGGATCAGAAGAAACACCACTTTTCTCATATAGCTTTACAGTCATGGTAACAGTTTCATTAAGTGTTCTGTATTTGCATGTATAAACAGGTGGAGTTTCTCACATAACATTCAATATTTTCCATACATTGGTTTTGGTTGTTTTGGTTTGTTGTTGGTTTTTGGGTTTTTTTTGTTGTTTTGTTTTTCTTTGTTTCCTTTTTTAAATTTTAATAACTTCTACCCCCCATTGCCTATATTTTCAAATATATACTAGTTTATTATTGTCAGATTCATGTACAAGGTTTGTCTTCTGCTTTCGTACTAATCTCTGCATATAGAGAAATCTCCCCTTCATTGGAGGATGCACCTAGAAATCTCAGCCTGCCATGCTGCCCCAGCTGATACCAGTCACCATCGTAGACCACCAAGGAGCGTGTTAAGCATGATGGAGAGGGGAGGGGAAAAAACAACAAACCAACCCCAAAACCAACCTTGTAACCATCACAAGAAATAATAGCTCACAGCTCTGTTACCCTGTGGACATCTCTTAGAGGTTAAATTCTTCAATTTATTCAGTGCATCACTTCCCCATGAGGATGAGTTCTGGGACTTACAGGGAGAGTTGGGCAGTCTTTGTAATTCAGGCAATGTGGAAGTGGTGAAAAAGACCCTTTGTTGCTGTGCATGATGGCATACCTTAGACTTAAAAAAAAAAAAAAAAATAAAACCTTTTTTCATTTTTTGGTGTATTATTTTCTTCCTTTCTGTGTTGTGGTGTTTTGCTTTGCTTTTGTTTGTTTGTTAGGGTTTTTTTGTTAGTTGGTTGGTTGGGTTTTTATTAGTTGTAGCATAACTACATTCATTATAGTATTTTCAGGTAGCTGATGCTTGGAGCCTCTCACTCCTTCAGTATCTCATAGAAACGTCTTTGGTTTTTTTCTTTTTCTTTTTTTAGTTATTGCCCAAATAAAAAAAAAATACTTACATTCTCTTTCCAAGAAGTGTAATGTCTCAGTAGATTGATCTGTTTTTCTCTGGGAATTCGACATATCTTATAATTTGTGATGAAATAATCTTATTCTTATATTGCATAAATATAAAAAAATGCCTCCTGGGGAAATCTTGAAATAGATTCTTGTGTACACAAACATGTACTAGTGCAGGAGAAACACCCAGGTGTCATTTGGGCAGGAAGCAAACGTTGGATATAAAACAAAGAGAAGGATTATCTCTGCAGGAGCACTACCATCTCATTTGGTGTTGGAAATGGTAGTTGGTGTTACTAAATTCTGTGGTATAGTCAGTTCCTGACAAATATAAATGTACTGCTGTTATTGTTTATATCTTTAGTACCACTTATTTGTATTGTTTAACACTTTAAAATGAACACTAGAAAATCTATGTGTGGCTAAAGATTTCATTTAAACAACAAGTACTTGTGTGCCCCTGTTGCTTAAATGACCCTGGTGGATAAGTAGTTTCAAATAATTCAATGAAAGTAAAAGCACTAATTATCAAGGAACTTTAACCAAATTTAATTAAACTTAATTAAAAGTAACCTCAGATAAATAACCATATGAAAATCTTGAGCCATCCTCTGGGGAATGTACGTCCTAGTGAGATGCAAATAATCTAATTTAATATAAACTAAATGTTTTAATGCAGCATTTATCACTTTTTACCTTGTCCTCACCCAGTGTTCACAACTAGGATTTCATTGTACATTTTTCTTAGCATTTTAATTCAGTAGGGCTACTCACATTAATTTCTAAAGTCCTTTGACAGACTTTTACATATGGAGAATCTTGCAGAGCCAATTTAAGATCCTGGGGCACCAAGATTTCCACAGCAAAGTGTTGCACATGTCTCTCTGTTTCTCAAAATCAGTCTCCCAGGGTTTCATTAATACGTACTTCATATATTTGATTAATGAGCAAGAGAATCAGAAACGTCAAAAGTGAGTCATCTGAATAAAGTGTATTGTCTGTTCTTTGTTGCAGGATTAGAGATCTTAATATTTTTAAAGTATTTTAAATGTGATATTATAGATTGCATTAAAATACACAAATGTAGGCAGCATAAAAATCTAGTTTGTAAGGCAAAAAATTAATGTTATTTTACAAGTCTCTCAAAATCATAGCAGTACATAATAATCATAAACAACTGTCTTTTGCCAGCCCTTCCAGGTATGAAGCCAACATTAAGATGAAAAACTGATTCTGGCACCTATGTCTGTGCACTTTATGTTGAAAAAAAGTAATAAAATAATATTTTTTGGATATTGAAAATCCATTCTCTCTTTAAGTCCTTTCCATAATGCAAAATGTAGAAAATGTGAAGCCTTTTTACAATAAGAGGTAAATTTATTTTGGTTTAATCCTTTGCAGTGATTTGAATCTTAACTTCCACCCTGCATTGTGAATTATGTCAATAAAGAAGGCAAACCAGTATAGCATCCTTGAACTCTGACTTTAAAATACTTTCAGGATTTTGTTGCAGATGTTGAAAACAACAATAATTAGCAAACATTTTCAAATCTCTTGTCTATTTCAAGATGTCAAGGGACCAGCTGAACTGTCCTGTAATCCTCACTGTCAGTGTCAACTAATCGCCTGTTGGCACGGCAGGGAAATCTTAGCTGCTGGTTCCAAGTTCATCTGCAGGCTGTAAGTGCTGCTTTTAGTTTTGCAGGACTGTCAACTATTTATCTAGTGCAGTATAATCTTATATCAAACCGGGTACTTTTTTAGACAGTTTTCCTTCTAACTTAATTTTGGTTTAGCCCTTAATTAGAACAAATTTGTCCTAGCGCACTATCAATTGACTTTGTTTTGACTGTAAAAAAAAAAGTGTGCATATTATTCTGTAAGTCTATATAGTGTTACATAATGTTCTTCAGGCACTGAGGAATACTAAATCAAGGGGGGGTGGGGGAGGAAAAGGGTATAAGGGCCATGCAGATAGGAATCCTTTATCATCTTTGCTGCTAAACAAATAACTCTGATCCAGCTGTCACTGCACTAGAGGTTTTTATTGCGTTAAGGAGGAAAATTCACAAGACAAGCTGGGACAAGAAAAGTGCAGCAATAGAAAGTAGCATTTTTATATTAAATAGATAAATTTGAAACTATGGGTTTATTTTTCAGAATTATCTAAACACAACTTATGTTGTAGACTCTAAAATAATCTATCATTCTTCATAGAAACATAGATTCCCAAAGGATTTTTTAAACTCATCTAAACCGTCTGTCAGTACAAGGATGAAGCAGTTGGCATCCTGAGAAATAGGGGAAGCATTAGTATTTTCCCTCTTAAAAACAACTAGTTCTGCCAGAACCCCACCATTTAATGTCCTTCCTCTCAAAGCTAGGATGAGGTGTGGCAGCATATAGCTTCTAGTGACATTAGCCCAATCTGTTTAGTTGAAAAGACATAGTTTCTTTAATAATTTGCTTAAGACGATATATTTATTTTCAGTTCCTGCCCTAAATTGTACTTTAATGCAAGGTCTAAATCTCCCAGAGCAAAGAACAGAACAGGTTGGAGTATATAGGTACTATGTGTGTGTCCAGGCTGTCTTGCATGCAAATTATCTTGTTCTCTTAAGGTTTGTTTTGTTTTGGTTTGGTTTGGTTTGGTTTGGGTTTTTTTGTGACAAGAAAATTGTGCACATTTGAATTGCCATTACCTGGATACACTACTTTTCTAGATGCAATAGATGGGACAAATTTGAGTTTAGGGCTCCAGTATTAGGTTAATTGGCGAGATTCCTGGGTGGGATAGGGTCATAGACAGTGTGATGACAAGGATGGTTTGAGGGCCATGTGGAGCCTGGCTTTTGGTGTCAAACCTGACAGGACATAACCAGAACCTGCAGAGCCTCTCTGGGGTTTTGCATCCCTGTGTTCAAGGTGATCCTACTGAGGAGAGCACAAAAACCCAGCCAAGTGCCACAGCAGCCTCCTTTGATGCCCCTCTGCTGGGTTTTTCTAGGAGAGTAACAAACCAGACTATGCCAACCTATTTATGGAGATTCATGTTGGCTGGTCCTGTGGATTTGGGGATTTTCCATCTTTTTGGCTGGCTCTGTGGGTCTGTACAGAGGTGCTGTGTGGCCTGCAAACAGTGGACCACTGGCGAGGTGATGCTGTCCCCTACAGCCAGTGAGAGGAGGACTGTGACTGCAATAGAGAGAACAAGCCTTGCTGGCCTTATTTTCATTCTGTGCAGAGCAGCAAAGCTGTATTTACTTTAAGCTCCCCAGCACTTCCTATATTAGGAGTGCAGTGCTGAAATGAGTGCTGGGTATATAGAGTTCCCTTCTCTGTTCCTCTCTGTTCTGTTTAATCCACAGCCTGATGCCATCATCCAAAGACAAATAAGAAGAGGCAGGATATGAGAAATCCTACTTGAGGGGATCTTTAGTCTGTCCCCATACTTAAAAACCCTATCAACAATACTTAAGCCAATCTTGACAGAAATTTATCATACTTATTTTTAAAAGGTTCCAGTGATGGAAATTTTTTGTCATTCCTAGATAATTTGTCTAGAGGTCCTTGCATGAGACACTTTTTTCTGATGTATAACCTAAACATCTCTTGTACAAATTTAAACATATCACTGCCTCCTCATGTTTTCATATGGATGTGAAGATCAATTTGTCATATTCGTAGCCATATTTTGTCTACTTGAAGTTAACTTGATTATAAATACCAATTTATAGTTGTTTAAAGGAACTTACACAGCTTTTTCAATATGAATTTGAAACTTGAACCACGGGTCAATAATAGGGGAAATATTGCACTGAATTTGACCAAGGGAGCCAAAATACTATCTTAAAACTATTTGTCTCTTGGTGGGTTTGAATTAGAATACAAAATTATTATGTGGAAAAAAAAGTGTTTATGCACAGATGAGTGAAATAAAGCAGGTATACATTTTTGAATATGAAAGCTGTGACGACAAGGCAGATATATAGCACTTAGATGCTTTTTTGTTGTTCTTGGAGTAAACAGTAACTTGACTCTGAGTCAAATTATCTAAAACTCAGTGTGATGTATGTGCACATGTGTAATCAGGTATTGAACTGGAACCCAGGGAAAAGAAACTTAAAATATCTCAAATTTAAATCTGTGTAGATACACTTGAAGGTTGTTTTAAAGCTTAATCAGACAGAAAATGGAGCAAGTCCGCACCCTGCCAATCTCCACCTGCAGCAATAGAGCACAAAGTCAGTGTTTGGTGTTCAAGGCTGCATCTAATGTATTAGAGTTAATAGTGGGTGTGATGACACTCAATTGTACTGCTTTTTAACTATGCCATTTGTGTGCACATGTACTCATATATATATTAATATATATGCACATTTTCATGTATGTATATATATATACTTAAATCTCCTATCAGAAAAGTAACCAGTTAAACAACTGATTCCATTAAATTCAGTTGTAAAAGGAGTTTTGTGTTTTCTCTCTAGGATATGCTGCTGATCTTGTTTCTGGATAAGCTTTTAGAATTTCAAATTTGATGAGTTGAAACCCAAATTAATATGCATAATGTATAGAATGTATGCTCCAAATGGAGGTTATCCTAATTGCATGCAGCTTGAGCTTTCTTTGGATGCATCTACATTAATATTTTAATTTTGGATCCAGTGTATGCTTCAGAAATGATAATTGTTTGCCCCAGTTACTATGCTTTAGTTCACATTGCAGGGTGCTTTCAGGAAGCACACAAACTAGATGTGCATTCAGATGGGATTTCATTCCATTCTTTAGGATTAAACTAACTGGAAAAATATGGTACACAAACAGGTTTCCTTAGCACATGGATCTGCACAGTAAAATGGCTCTTATAGAGCCATACTATTATCTAGCATTGATACAACTTTTTAATGCCTTCTGCTGAAAGACATTCTGATATAATGTTTGATCTTTTACTAACATGATTTTTCACCACTTAAAGCTTTATAGCACAAAGTGATGATGATGAGAAATTTAATGAAAGTAATAAACCCTACAGTTTATGAGCTGGTTCTGTGGCTCAGGTCTACAAATTTTCCACGTTTTCTTCAACCTGATTTTCTTGTTCTCATGAATATGACTGATAAGCAGGGGAGTAATGATATCAACATAGTCTAAGGTGTTTCAAGAACTGGCTCTAGAGCACTTTGCTCAGAACACTGGTTTAATGGTCCCATTTTGCAGTAACCTAGGTGTGTTAGCTTGCTTAAGCTACTCAGTCACATACTTGCTTAATCAGTGACTTTCAATTTGTTGATTGTGGACCTCTGTGAATCCATGAATTACATAGTAGGGTCCTATTAAAATCAGTAGCCTGTTCTTAGTCACCTCTATTTGCAGAGCTCATAGGTTGGAAGATAAATGGTCTAGATGTATGAAGTGTATCATTCAGCAATTATACCTTCATTCAGTGCTTCAGTTTCATTATTTAGAAGTTTCAGTGAAATGTTTGTCAGGATTTGTCAGGAAAAAAAAAAAAGAGGGGGTGGGGAAAAAGGGTATCTTTCTGGAAGCAAATACATTTTGTTTATATTAGAGTTGCTCATTGAGTTGCTCTTCCAATCATTCTGCTTCAGACAGAAAGAGAATGGGCTTTGTTTATAAGGAGCTAGTAGATGAAGCATAAGAGAACTCTCAATCTGATTATATATTTAGGAAATATTTATTGCTCTATGTTAATGTTAAATGTGTTTCTTAGGTCTATTTAAAGTCAAGTGCATTGGTGATAGCCAGTTTGCTGCCAAGCATTTATTTATTTTCATGGGCTTCTGTGTTTCCTGGTGCTTTCAGTGTTCTGCACAGGGAGTGGTAGCTGAGGAAATGTTCAAAACCTTCTCTTGATCAGCTGTCTTTAGGAAGTACTGCAAATCATCAGGGATTGCTACATGAAAAATCGAAGCATTCTTCCTATTTTTAGAAACTAACTGCTTTATCTTTCCCCTGTTTTTGTATGAAGTACCTGGATGGTTGGAGCTCCAAATACACCAGATTTTCTTTAGGGATTTTGTTTTGGTTTGTTTGTTTGAATTTGTGTGTTTTGTTTTGTTTGTTTTTTAATTAAGCTCTGTGTTCAGGGCCTAATCTAAAGCATTTGTGTCTAAAAAGGGTCTTCTAAGACAACTTTACAACAGTAGCTGCAGTGTTCCCTGTGCATATTTTTTAATGGCAAGGTTACAATTCTAAATCAAATTTAAACTTATCCTAGTGACTAAATGTCAGTGTATGTGACACCTCACTGCTAATATCAAGCAAAAAGAAATGCTATTTCTTCCAATGAGATTTGTTTGCATTGACACAACAGACTATTCCAAGTATGGCTTTACAGTATATGGTATAGAAAAAAGGCTTTCCTTTTCCCTCCTTCTCAATCAGCCAGTGCCATTTATATTGGCATTCCACATAAATGAATCAAAACTCATGCAGTTTTCTGGGATCATCATTTCCTGCTTTGCTAATTCAATTTAGTACATATATATATTTCAATCAGAGTTTGTCTTTTATATTCAGTTTTGTCACAGTTTTCACATTTAAATAATGTGATCCTTTTCTTTGTGCTATGTGTCCATTGTTGTAAATTGGTCTGCCCTATTGTTGATGCAATCAAAACATAAACACTTTTCTGAGACCATTAAATCAGTTGTGTTATCCTCAGAAACCATAACTGGAGGTATCAAGGCTGGCCACTAAATAAAAATTCACAGCAAATTATTGATATTTTTGTTCTACAGAACCGAACCAAGGTTGTTCCCTTTTTTTCCAAAGAAAAAAAAACAAAACAGAAAAGAGTATAAATGCTATGACTGAGACAAGAGTATTTAAGGTTAAGACCATAAACACCAGTTCTGCATTCTTGAAACCATGACTTGAATTTGGAGAATTTTCCAACTCCAATTTTATACATCCTATACAAAGAAGCAGTCATCCTTTATCAGAATTTCCATTGTGAATGTCAATATTTGTACTGAAATAAAAAGTTACATCAGGAACAGTTGGTTTTGACATGTGTAAGTATTTTTTTTTACATTTAAAAAAAATCTGTATAGAAACAGTTGAATAATAAGTATATATTTCTTTATGGAGTAGTTACATGTTATACTAACTGTACACAACCTGTTCATAAGCTGCACCTTTACTAGGGATCATCATTTTTACAATTATTCCAGCACAGCCTTCCTAGAGAAGGCAAAGCTCTATGGAATATGTTCTCCTGTATTTGGAATCTTAGTTTTTGACTGCTAGTCTTCTGTTGATTAAACCTTACATAATGAGTTGTTTACAGAATTTAAGAGAAGGCTTATTATTTAATTTCATTATTCTGTCTTTTTCTGAACACTTGTTTTGAAAATTCTTACTGGGTTGCACAGCAAGCATATTTACTGAAAAGACAGTTAGGCAAATGTAATTGCTCTTCTATAAGTGTTTTGATGAAAATATATTTTATAATATGCTATCTTGGTTTTTACTGTAATGTAAAATGATTATGAATAGCCTGCTTCTAGGCTGTTCAAGGTTGCATTCAAATTTTGTTTAGTAGATATTTTATTTTCTGAAGCTTCCCTATAAAAAATTCTTTAACTTCCTACTTTTCTGACTGGGTATAGTCTATTGATCTGTCTCTCTGACTCTCTCTCCTCTGTTTCCTTTGAACCCATCACCTTTTGAATTAGATAGAATAAGTGAGACAGTAATGGTTTGGGTTTTTTGTGTCAAATGATATTTTTATTGCAATGTGAAAATCTGGAAATACAGATTTGGTAATATCATACATTTGGTGTATCTGTAAGAAGCATCTAGAAAGAAAAATTAGGTTTATACAGAGATTCTCAGAGTCAGCAAGGGAAGCCCAATTGAGGCTCTGCCCTAGAACAGGTAACTCTAAAGGAAGTATGGAAATGATACTATAAATGACATGGACTCGGAAAAAAAGCAGATGTATCACTTCTAAAACACAGATGGGATGAAGTGGAACATCAGTTTTTGGGGATCTGAGCATTTGTCCAAAAAATGGTTTCACCATTTTTTTCACCATTTCACCTGGTTTGGCTTGACTATATCAAATCTATTGGTTGTATTCAGTTCACCATCACAAAGTGTGCTCGGAGAGCAAACTCATGGATTTCAGTGGTACAGATGAATGACATATTTGATCTGGCTTCTGCAGCAACACTTTAAGTACTTCTAAAGTGCAAAATGCACACATTGTGTCATATGGGACCTGCAAATTAAATAATTGTTTCATAATGTACAGTGACCTACATTTGGTTTCTACAAATCTGTGTTGGGCTGCAAAAAAAAATGGAGTCCCACAGCTACTTTCCCTTCATTAGAAATGTGTACATCAGCATCAAAACTGGGTTGCTTTTAGATATTGCTCATTAGATAGATTTCCAGGTTGCCAAGCACGACTTAAATCTCAACTGGGGCCATGAAGTAATTGGGATCTTTGCACATATTTTCCAGGATTCATTTCCCCAGAATTATTAATTCTATAAGTAAAACTTAGCTAGGACATCACCTTGCAAGCATTGCTGAGTAACTGCACTCACACTCTTATTAATAACCCAGAGAACAACTCTCAAGGTCTGACTCTTACATTTGAAAACTGTGTTTTACCTTTTTGAATATGTGGCTGTATTTACCAGACATTTTTATCTCTGAGCAATGTCCAGTAAAACTATAGCAGTCAAGTGTCATGTTTTTCCCTTGCAATCCCTAAGAACAGGACTTGCAATTAAAATTCCCTTATTGGCCATTCTCTACTTTCTCAGTGGCCACAAAGGGAAACAAAACTGAAAATAAATGTTATAGAAATAGTTGCATGGCCCTGTTCCTGCCATTGCCTTTGGTGGAATTAGGACCCCTTCCTTCTGACTGGTCTTGGCAAAATGCATTTCCTTGGAGGTGCTGGTCAGAAGAATCTTGAGCAACGTATTGCACCTCCTGAAGTTGAGTATTTTAATTAATGTTTCTCTGCTCACAAATGTATGTGATCAGGCTGAGGAATGTGTGAATATATATATTCTTTCAAGGCTTACACACTTGTTTCCTTGCATGAATGTGTAAAAAATATGTAAATATCTAATACTGAACTCAAAAGTTCACAGTTATATAACAAACCTACAGGGAGGGTATCTTTTTTTTTCTTCCTCTCCCTCCCCCTTTGCTGGAGTCCTTATGTAAGTAACTTATGTATCGCAAGGCAAGGGATTCTAATGTTGTTTTCAAATAAGTATCCAAAAATGACTTTTAATAAATATATTAGCACCCTACATCTGAAATGTGTGTGGTATAAATACTCATGGTATTAAGTTCCTGTGTGGCTGGTCACAGAAACAAATGTGTTTCTGGGGAACCAGTAACTAGAAAAAATCCTTGGAGGTTATGAGAGAAAGACAGAAAACTTCATTTGTAAAGTTCCAGTAATTTCTGCACCTTTGCTGTTAGCTGTGGCTCTGCAGTGACAGAGACCTTGAGCTTCACCAGCCTCTGGCCTCACTGCCTTGTGCTATGCCCTGACTGGAAGTGATTCAACATCTGGTGATGCATCCTCACACAGTGGATTTTGGAAAAAAAATACTGGTACTTCAGTAACTGACAATTGCTCCTTGAGCTCATTTTGTAGCAAATAATATGATGCTGCAAGGAATTAGTAAAAATAAATATTATCTATTACAGCTTGAAAAATCCTAAGGTGGGGTTTTTATTTTATTGTATAATTTATTGCATAATTTTTGGTTATCATTCCTTTTCCTACCTAACTAAATACATTTGATAAAATAAGTAATGTCACTTATGATGTTAGTAACAAGAATCCAGCTCCACTAATAAAAAAGCTGAAACTTAGAGCTGCTCAGTTTTGCTTTAATAACATCAGTGCTGGAGTTGCAGCTGAGGAAAAATGTCTTTCCAGAAAGCGATTAAATAAAAACTTTTTATCATGGGATCTGTTGTCTTTCTGATGACAAAACCAGTTTGACTGACTAAAAAAATTACCTCTGGGGGCGTTATGAGATTTTCCTGGGGAATTTAAATGCTACAAGATATTCTCAGCTTAAAAATAGAAATGTGTAGGTTGAAATGAGTAGCTGAGAGGTATGTGCTGTAGGTTGGAACTTAGGAATACAGATGTTCATGGATTTTTAAAAATATACTTTTTTTTGATTTAAAAATTACCGTGCTGCAGCTTAAGACTGGCTTGTAATTATAATCATCCTATTCAGAGCAGCTTTAAGAATCTCCTCAAAACTATTTGGAATCTTAAACAGATTTTCTTTTAGCTGCACAGTACTTCTTTCTGTATTTGCCCAGGTATGGTTGATACAAGAAATGTGTATTGAAATGTTGAGTATGACCCTAAAAGCATTCCAGTTTCTCATAGGACATAAGCCTGGTCATCTGTCAGATGATGCTATTGAATTATTTGTGGCCTATTAATTTTTTTTTTTTTTTTTTTTTCCTTTTCCTCTCTCTGGCTTTCACCAAATTGGGGTGATTAATAACATCATCCAAATTATTTTCTCCTGCCAGTTACAACAAGGTTTCTTGCTCAGTGTCTTCCTAAGTACTTTATCCTGCTCTTGTATATCTTCCTCTCCTTTATCAGCTTCCCCTTATCCAAGTTTTTTTTTTATCATAGAATATATTGGGTTGGGACTTCCAAAGGTCATCTAGTCCAACCCCCCCACAATAAGTAGGGACATCTCTAATTAGATCAGGCTGCTCAGAGCCCCATCAAGCCTGGCCTTGAATGTCTCCAGGGGTGGGGTCTCCACTACCTCTCTGGGAACCCATTCCAGTGACCTATCAACCTCATATTAAATAACTTTTTCCTAATATCTAACTTAAATCTACCCCTTTCTAGCTTAAAGCCATTGCCCCTTGTCTTGTTGCTAAAAACTCCAGTGAATAGACCCTCTCCTGTTTTCTTATAGGCCTCTTTTAGGTACTGGAAGGTGTATGTAAGGTCCCCCCAGAGCCTCCTCTTCTTCAGGCTGAACAAACCCAACACTCCAGCCCTCTAATAATTTTTGTGACTCAATAAATACATTAATTTTATGTAATCATACAATTCCCTTCCTTTTTAATACCCTATGTCTTGATTTCTTATTTTTTCTTCTAATACTTTATATGTAATTAAAATACTGCTGTTGCAGAGTAGGCTTCTCAGGCTCATTTTGAAAACCCTGGCAAATGAGTAAGTGCACATACAGGTCCAGCACAGGCCAGATTCCTGGATATTTCATAGAATCATAGATATTAGGGGTTGGAAGGGACCTAGAAGATCATCTAGTCCAACCCCCCTGCCCGAGCAGGATCACCTAGACCA
Source organism: Corythornis vintsioides (assembly GCA_025447755.1). Lineage (NCBI taxonomy): Eukaryota > Metazoa > Chordata > Aves > Coraciiformes > Alcedinidae > Corythornis > Corythornis vintsioides. The sequence continues at coordinate 183,320 of JAOEGS010001811.1, forward strand.
AGTCTTGCTCAGCTTTCCTAGTTCTTGGGCATGTGGCTCTTGTGGACAGGTTGCTGAAAGTCTATGATGTGATACAAACACAGGTTGCTGTGATTTCTGATTGACTGACTACATGTGTTGGTTTGAATTGCTTTCCCATTCTCTTCTCCATCTTCACCTTTGGATTTTGTCTTCCTGTCTCCCTTTAGAAAACTTTTCCAACAGTCTTTGCTGACCTATTTCTAGGCAAATTTTCAGCTTTTAAAATTCTATTCTCCTTCCACAAGTTTTTGTTACTGTATTCTGAAGAGAATTTATAGAGGACACAATCATATGAGCCCCCCTTTGGATTTCTGGCTTGGTTCACCTCTATGATCCTGCACACACCATGGAAATAAGCTTGGGCAGGTTTTGTAGATGTAGCCCATCCATTTTATGACTTCATTTTCTTTTTCAGTGCCAAAGGAGTTACAGCCCTTTACATTCTTGACTTGAAATCAGATCTTTATGATCTCAGTTTCAAACTGAGTATGCATTTTGTCTCATAATTTTGAGGAATATAACACATGACATATGTTCATAGTTATAGTAGAAATTTCATATTAAAAACTTTTTTACTTTTATGAAATTGGTTTTTCTGGCAGATATGACCTATGTTAAATAAAATTTGAAATAAGTACTTTACAATTCACTGTCTTTGAATAAAACCCTACCACAAGTCACATATGCATATTAAAAGTTCTTTTGTGATGTTTTCTGCCTGTTTCTTTCAATAAATCTCAGACATAATTTTTGATAACACTGAGAACAAAGAACTATCTTGTGAAAGCATAACAACAATCTTAGACCATAACAATTTTTTTAATAGCTTATTTGAGTATTCTTAATAAAAATTGTTTTAAACTCTATTTTTCTATTTATGCATATTATTATTGTCTTTTATGTGTCATATTCCTTATTTACCCCCTTAGCAGTAAATTCAATACTGTTTCATTCTATGTAGTTCAATAACAAGGTCAAATAGTGTATAGTTGAGAAGTATGTGAATTTTTTGTCCTATGAATGTATACAGTTTCTTCTTGCAAATTTATGTGTTACTAGAATGTCTAGAAAATCCTGTGTGATATAATGGCAGAAGAGAAAGAAAAAAAAATGTTTTCCCTTAAGTGTATAGGAAAGATTTCTACAAAGTCATACCAATGAGATGCAAGTTTCCCTTTTTTATTTTTTTCCTATTAAAAAGGACTATTTCTAAAATGGTTTTGAAGAAAGAAGGCAACATAAGTGAAAAAAAAAAAAAGGTATCCTGACAGATAGGTCTTCTCTTGAAAGGCAGGTTGTGTTTTTAAATCCTGCTTGTCTGTAAACCTCTATTTAAAAGAAAAAAAATATGTTCTGAAGTCATACTGTTGTAAGAACTAGATAGTTATTTGATCCCTCAAAGTTGCTAGAGTGTATTTCTATAATGAGAAGAATATGCACATTTTACATTAATGTATCTAGCATTTTTACTGTGTTTTCTTTATGCGGTTGTGTAAAAAGCAAAGACAAAATTCTGGGTAGGTCTGATGATGAACTTCATTAATCATTTAAAGACCCTGGTTTTAGTTATATTAGGCTAGATCTGAGGAAAATAATAATAAAAAAAAAGGTGCAATTTAATTTATTAAATGTTGTTACAACTATCTACCTGCAAATCTTAGGTAATCAAAGCCTTGCTCAGATGTTGCTTTAACTTGGAGATAACTGATGCTTTATGTTCAAACTCCTTACAGAGCAGAAAGTCTCCCATATCCTGGTTAATTGTTTAAGTTTTGAGTCACATTGAATAAAACCAGTGAGGACTGCTTGTTTCCTGCTACCTATCCACCTCTGTAGGTAAATTTCCCTCTTAATATGGCAGATAACCTGGACCAGTGCATCACTTCAGGAAGTGACCCTTCTAGTTTTATAGAAGCCAGATTGAGTCTTGACTAATAAGGATTCTAAAATCTATAGACCAACTCACCTTTTCTTCCTTTCATCTAAAAGAGTCACTTCTGTTTTTGGCCATACCTATTAATTAATTTCCTTACTCCTGGCTCCCATCCCAAGAATTCCCTCATCCCCACAAGATACCTTTCCTCCATCTGACTTCAGCATTGTCTCATTGACTGAACAGAAATGAAATACGTTTGAACTTCTGTTGTTTACATTGGGTTATGGAGAATTTTCTCGCTGTTTTAAAAATTAAAATCATGTATTGTTATTCTGTGTGGAAACTTGTCAAATTTAGGGATACTTTCCAAGAACCTGATCTAAATTCAGACTTTTTTCTCCATTTTATCTTTCATTCTTATAGGCGTTTTTTTTCAGCTGTATTATGATAAGTGAATTATCTTTTTCCTTGTGCATCATCTATGAGGCACGTGAACACAATTCCTTTCATCTTGATAATATCTTGTATTATGTACATGCTTTGTTAGACTGTTTTTGCTGGTTATATGAACATACTAGGAATGGTGTTTGTATTAACATGGAAATCAGTTCTCACATCACATGCACACCAAATTAACTTCATTAATTTGTAAATTAAAAAAGTAAACAAATATTTTTAATTTTTTATCTGTTTTTGCAGAATTGAAAAATAATTTTTCTTTTCCTGAAGAGACACAAATATTACTCTCCAAACCGTTCAAGGTACAGTGCATTAGAACTGGATTCAGGTGCACTGGCTAGCTCTGGTTTTGTTTCTCCAACACATGTCAGAGGCAGTTGCATATAGTTTACATATATCATATCTAGAGTCATAATGGGATCCTTATAATGAAGGACAGAGCATGGCTTGTCTTTCAAAAGGTTGATTTCTGGGGGACATGCTAATATAGCTCAAAGTAAGAATAATAGTGGTAAAAACTTTATTTATTGATTTGTTTATTCTGTTCATTTAGTGAACATTCAGTCCCATCTTTCATCCCTTGAGTGTTGGTAATTTTGTTATTGTTCATATGAAAGAGTAATTACTCAGCTGGTTAATGAATTATGATGCTTATGTTACAGGGAATTCTCTGTAACTTAAAGATAGAAATCAAATTACTTATTAATTCCTTCTATTGACAGGTGATGAATATATCAAAATTAAACTTTAGTCATAGATGAAAACAACATGGTTGCCAAGTTGTTAAACTCACTGGTATCATCAGTAGGACAGAAAAGTGATGTCAGATATCTGCCTAGTCCAGTTCTTTATAAAAAAATAAAATATTGCTTTGCTTTTCTCCCTCAGTCACTTGGGAGAAGAGGCTCTATTGCTCAGACTAAGTTCTTTTTCTCTTGTATCAGTTGGTATATTCAATTGTTTGATTCTCTGATACGCACTTTGCTGTCCACTAATGTAAACTATCCTTGTTTATCTTTTTTTTTTTTTTTTTGAGAGCTATATTAGTTTTATTTTGTAAATAATATCTTGGAAAACCTGTTTAAATGTTAATTGCATATTATTTTAAATAACTAGCAGATATCTATAAAGTGATTCAGAATCAATGCTTGGAACAAATTTTGTTAATGCTGTTCTTGTGACAAAAATAATATACTTACAGTTCTCTCTCTATATATACAGATGCAACTCTATTTCTCTGTAATTAAGAATGAGGAATTAATATTAGGCTATTATTTTTTACTGTGTTCCCTAAAATATTTTATTATCACATTTAAATACTGATATGCTTATTTCATCTCAGTTTTTTTAAAACTTGTGTTCCTTCTGAGTGCACTTGGTTGAGAACATCTAGAAATTGTTTTGAAAATTATTTCTTAAGTCTTTTTTAATGTAATCCATTTTCTTTAATCTTAATGTAATGCTATTGATTTGCATTGATTGATGTTTCTCTTTGTAATTTATTTCCTAAATGCTTGATGGCTCAGATGAAGCTGTCAACCCTTCCGTTAGATAACAATTGATGCTGTCTTTTTGCATTTGTTTAGTAGGTGTTTAACAAGGATAGCTTGTTCAGTAGAAAAATGAAAAAACCTAAAATTTCTATCAATCTCTTTTCTTTCTCTTTTCCTCAGATATCTTTATTTCTACTTTTTCTCTATTCTGCCCTAATTAATTTAGCAGACAGTACTTTGAAAAGCATTTCTAGTCCTTAACCTCGCTATCATTTCACAGCAAGTTTTTCTTCTTGTGCTAAACTTGATTTCACTGGAATGAATGATTCTTAATGTTGTCTTTGCAGGGTGTGGTACTGCAACAGGAGGAGCTGAAGATGAAGGTGAGGCTGAAGCTGGCTGGATTGAAGGTGCTGCCATCCTACTCTCTGTTATCTGTGTTGTGCTTGTCACTGCCTTCAATGACTGGAGCAAGGAGAAGCAGTTTCGTGGGCTTCAAAGTCGTATTGAGCAGGAACAGAAATTTACTGTTGTCCGAGGTGGACAGGTTATCCAAATCCCAGTGGCAGAGATAGTAGTTGGTGACATTGCACAGGTGAAATATGGTAAGTTCCATCAACTGTCTGCTTTCCTGAACTTTATTCTAATTTCCCTTTGTAGCAGAATACTCACTTTACTAGAAGTGATTTAAAAGCGAGATTTTTGTGGTGGCATTCTTGTCCACGGTAAGGTAATAATTTGACTTGATTGGGCAAAAGGAAAGACTAAGATACTTGCTACAGAACTGCTCTAGGTAGTTAATTTTGGTTTTGTAATTCTCACTTCCTTTCACTGGCAAGGACAAGAAATGTCCATATGAATGTAATTCTCTTCCATTAAGCTATTTGGAATTTTTGGTTTCTGTCCAGTTAGGAAGAAGAACTATTTTTAGATGCTCTGTGAAAGGGAAGGCTGCTCCAGAGCTATGGATCCCGTGTGTCCCCCTGAGATCAGATGATTCTAGCAGGTGGATGCCTTATGATTATATGCTGTGGGGAAAGCCTATGTGGCAGAAGATGGAAAGACTTTAGCAGGAACTCTGTGTACTCTGTGTTTGACTGAGGTGGCAATTCCAACAAAATGCCTGTTCTATCAACGTGAAGTTTCACCTGGAACTACCTAAGGGCTTCCTGAGAGAGGAAGGGAAAGGGCTGTGTTAATTCCTATGGAATCGGATAGAAAACTTAATGTCATGTCAAGAAGACTACTCCACCTGCCCAGTCTCAGTGACTATTATGTTCATTTTATCTTAAATGTGCTGTGTTCTGATTCTGGATTACCATTAGGTAAAAACTTTGCAATACAGCAGCCCGCCCCTATAGGATCGCAGTAATATGTCTAATATAGACAGATATAGTAGTAGTTCTTTCACTTGATTTTAATTTTACATTTTAATGCAACACTTATTGTGATTTTTATCATAAAATCATGATGTCATTCTAAAAACAATTTTACTAAACCACTTCTGTTTTCTGTTACCGTGTTCTTATTGAAAGGTGATCTTCTACCTGCCGATGGGATATTTATTCAAGGAAATGATCTTAAAATTGATGAAAGCTCTTTAACTGGAGAGTCAGACCAAGTCCGCAAATCTGTTGACAAAGACCCAATGCTCCTGTCAGGTAAATCTGCCTGAATTCATGATGAGTTATCTTTTGTGAAATCCTTGTTCATGTTTTGTGTTGCTTTGTCTTTTCACATCGTCAGTTTTTTGTAACCTAGATACAAATGGTCTTTTGAACACAGACTGGCCTTGTCTATCTGTCATTCAAAAGACACATACTGGTTTTTCATTCTGTGCAACGATCTTGCTTTACCAAGTGAGATGGTAATGAAATGTTTTCAGAGGAAAAGGAAAGTATCACTTTTGGAAAGAACTGTTTTATTTCATTGTATGCGAGTTTTATTTTAACCATTGAATCTCTAGGCCTTTTTAAGTCTCTTTTAACACTTTGTATGTCTACTAGATACAATAGAAAAAGCGACTATCATTAGAAGGAAACTGATTTATTTTATACTGTGGGCTTGGCTTCTTTGGTAAATTTGTTATTAGCAATATTTTAATTGATAATATAATTGTATATAGTAAATCAGATAACTATAATGCAATTTAAATAATTCTAGTATAGTTTCTAAGTAAGTTGGTTGTCAATAGATTCCAGCTGCGATGTAATCACAAAGTAATAAACTGCTGATCTCATAACAATCACTGATGTGTTGTAACCCAAAAAAAGCATTTTCATATGTGTCTGAAATTTTTATCCATGGCAAGGTTCCTCTTTGCTGTCTGTCTGTAAAGTCAGCCAAGAGTCATCCCAAAATAGAGTATCTGTGTGGCAGTGCAGCAGGTACATGATCCTGTAGAAAACCTGCCACTATCCTGCCTCACTGAGTTGGGATTTCCCAAGCAGCAACTGTGGGGAGATATTTCTGTTCAGAAGAGACAAGTAGTGACAAGTAAGGAAGTGAAATTTTTTACTGAATTAACAGGGCAAATGCTTTCCAAATTAATTACTGTATTGTAATTAATTGTAATTAATTACAATACTGTAAACAGTATAACTGTTTTATTGCCACAATCAAACTGATAAGTTGACCTAAGTCCACAAATAATGTCAAAAGAAGAGTACAAATTCTTTCAGTCTCCAAACCCACAAGTGAAATGTAGTTGCTGGACAATGTTCTGATTCTGTCTGCTTTCATTTTCCTGATGACCTACAGCTGCAAATCTGGAATAATAAGTGGTCTTGAAATGCAATTTATTTATAAATGTAGCACCTAGGATTAAAAACAATTTTTAAGTAACAGAATCCTGTCTGATCATAACAAACATCATAACAATAGGTTGTTATTCAATTTCAAACTGTTTTTTTCAGAAATATCTAGTGTGCAATTGCATAACCTGACCTTCTGCAAGTTGCCCGTCATATATTTTTGCCAAAGCTAAATTGGACTACTTTTGACCATTTCTAGGATTTTTTGTGTTTCCACAACCCATAGCAAAGCTTTCTAGGAGGCTATGATCTTAAATGCATCTAATATTTGCTTCAATATAGGAATAAGAACTGTCAATAAAGAATTTCTTACAATAAAGGCATGACATATTTGTCAAAAGAAAGTGACAACATTTCTTTTAGTGATGGAATCTGATGTGTGTGGTTAATGCATGTGCAGCCTAAGTTTTGCAGTCATCTGTCCTTGGTTGAGAATAATATACACCAATAGGGATTATCTTCTATCTGTAATTATATTTGTCTTCAATATATTTTAAAGTGTAACAGATCTCAATACTGTAGTAAAAGTCTTGCATATTTAATGGCTATTTTTCCAGCCTTTTTAATCACTATTCTTTTTTAAATATATATATATTGTTTTTAGCTATATAAAACTATATTACATATTTTCAGGTACTCACGTCATGGAAGGCTCTGGACGAATGCTTGTAACTGCTGTGGGTGTGAATTCTCAGACAGGCATCATCTTTACTCTGCTAGGTGCTGGAGGAGAAGAAGAAGAAAAGAAAGATAAGAAAGGTAAATTTCACAACATGTTATGATGCTGCAAAGAAAGCTTTGTGTAGCCAGAGCTCTCCTCCATTCTTGACAAATAAATATTATTTCAAAAACTTCCTATTTTGTATGCATTAATTGTCATTACATGTCACACAGAAAAACAGCATAAGCTGTTAACCAATAAATACATTGGATAACAAGGTGTTTTTCTGGTGTGAATTGCAGACTCTCAGGACATTATTAAATGCAAGGGAATACATGGGCATGCTCCCATTGCCGTGTATTCTTTACATAAATCCACACTCACCTTAAATTTGCTAAGGTTTTGCTTTTGTGCATTTACATCTATGTAATTTATTTTTTTTTTCAGAAAAAAAAAAAAGCAACTTGGCCATGGAAATAGCACCTTTCTTTGAGCTTCAAAAGTAAAGATAAGATGTGGCTTTTTGCTAGCCTTGAATGTCAGTGACTGACTTTAAAAACATTTTCATTTCTTAAGGTTTAAAGGTCAAACTAAGAATAGTAAAAAATCAAGAAAGTAACAGTAAATGTTAACAGAAAGTTTAAGTTATGTCCTGTATCAGTTAATGAAATCAAGACGTCTCTTTAGACTTTTCATCTTATTATAGTATGGTGTCATAAGCAATTATTCATTTATGGGTTACACATTAAGCAGAAATGTGATTTAATGTGTGTCCTTTCCAGTTTTTGTTCATACAGTCTTGTAAACTGTTCAAGTCTACTTTCAGAGTTTTGTTCCAAGTTTGTTCTAAGAGTGTTTACCTTTCAGACATAATTAAGGGCCAGTTAGTATGGTTTGGGTTTTTTTGACATTTTCATTCTAGTTAGTGGTTTTCACTAGTAATATTATTTATAGCTACTTGTCTTTCTGACACGTATTGTGATTCCACCTTTTTTTCATTTCCGTGCTTTTAATTTGAAGCTGCAGATAGACCAAATTCAAATGGTTTTCATGACCTCTATTCTGAACATGTTCAACAAGTAGTTGCACTTGACTCCATGATTCTCTGAGGAAATCCCTTTTTTTTACACGATGAAAGGCTTGACAGAAATGTTCAATACCTGCTAGGCATGGTAAGTTCCAGGAACATAAAAAGTAGAAAGACTGAAACTTCCCAAAGTAAAACTCTTCCATGTTAGAATAGTTTTGAACAGTATCTTAGAGTCTCATCTTGCTCTCATCAAGAGAAAGACTCCTACAGAGCTTTTGAGGTTCTGACAGCATCTGTTTTGTCAGTGTGTAGGCATATGGTAGGTGAGAAGGAGCAATTGAGGTCCTTCATCTACTTGGGCTGGCCGTCTCTGTGTGTTGATTTGTCAGGACACTGATGATTCTCTCCTGTTTCAGTGCATATAGCCTTGAAAGGGAAAGAGAACTCAGAGATCAGAATAATGCACTGCTCTGTGGTTGGAATTTACTACCCAGAGTTGGAAATTCTTACAGAGGTGTGTAAGAACCTGTTGTGCAGACACTGAATCTCATGGGATGTAGGTACAATATCAAGAACATTCCTTCTTGTATTTGTTTTTGAGTGCCTTTGTGCTAGTGCAGAGTGCCTAGGAAGAGCTGATAGCACAATGAGGCTCAAGCTCAAATAATGTACTCTCTTATATAAACCTGAAATTCTCTGAAATCCTACCAATCATAAATGTTTGTTTGAGTCTTATGTGGGTGTATGCTTTTCTCGTTCATTAACATTTTGCAAAAATCATCATACAGGTGTGAAACAGGAGGATGGACATCAGCTTCCAGGTAGAGTAAGAATTGCACCACATCAAATGAAAAGATGAGGCTTTTAGCCAGCAAGCTTGGGTACCAATCAGGGTTGAGCTAATGATTAAAATAATTGTCTTTGAATCAGTCCAGTTAAATAAAAGAACGATTTCAAATCAACAGGTTTGTTTGTGGCAAACATTTAAGTGTGCACACATTGTTGGTGTTGAAAATCTTAATGTTAAGCTTGAATAATCAGTTATTCTCCAGATATAAATTGCAACATATTAAATGTTGGAAAGCGTGATTTGCTGTTAGTGGTTCATGCTGTGCTGGTTAGTGTGAGTATCCAAATGGAATAAAAAATAAGCATGAGTAACCAAAACAGTTTAAGTTATTGCCATCACAGTAATCAAATTTGCAATTGAAATTTTCATGAATGTAGTTACACAGGGTGTGTTTTTAAATCCTGTATGCAGTTTATTTTCTTCTTCTAATTTGACATTTGTAAACAGAACAAGACTATTTTTCTCAAATAACAAACCAGTACTGTGTGAAACAGTCATTATGGGTCAAGTACTGAAGAAGGTCAAAAGTTTAAATAAATTTTCATTATAGGACTACTGTGTTCCACTGTGAACAATTCACCAATAGAAACAAAAGAAAACTTATTTATTATTTGTAGAGACTAATTTTCTGAACTCCAGTATAAAAACAGTGATAAAATAATAAAACCTTCTTTGAGTTTTTCACCTTCCTGTTAGGAAAGATTTCATGACCAATTCCTCTATTATGCAAATAATTGCTGAAAAAAAAATAATTCTTTCTGATGCTTTTTTTAAAATTATTTTTCTTTTCAGCACAAAGCAGGCAATTACATAATGTCTGTTATTTGGAGTTAAATTACTCCTTATTCCCCTCAAGACTGTATTTGCTATTTCCTCAGGCAGTGTTGAAATGTTTAATGTTTCTACTGAGATCTAGGTTATGGCAGGACATAGATTGACCTATGTTAAATCTATCAGCAATCATACATCATACTATAAAAGATGATATAAAACCCGAAATATGTAATAAAGTATGCTGCATATTTTTAAAACTACACATTCATTTTGTACATTCATTAACTCAAGGGAAATATTTCAACCATTTTAATACATGCATAATATTGTATTAAAGAAAAAAAAATGTATAAAAGGACCAAAGCAATATACACAATGCTGTGTACATTCAGCTTTCATCAACTCTGTTAACTTTGTTAAATGTCTTTCATATTTATTTATTTAATTATTCTTCTTCTTCCACGTACAAGTTTTTGCCTTCCTTTGTAACGCTTTTGTAATGACATTTTGCTTTTGAATGTTATGTTGATTAATTTAAAGCAGGTTAATTTTTGAGAAAACAAAGCCATAGTATTCCATAAATATTTTTCTTTTTGTCATGTGCATTTGTTCATGTTGTTATTATTATTTATTGTTTTTTTTATCCATTATTGCTCAGTAGATTCTTCCCATCCCTCCTCCCACCATCCTTCAGCTACAGATGGTGCAACAAGTGCAAATGCCACTGATAATGCAAATGCCAGCTTAGTCAATGGTACGTCAAGAACACCTAGCTTCTTTTATTTGATAGATTTCTCTCCTGACTATATAAGACTCCCTCTTCCTTTTATGAGCTGCACAGATGTTGTATGTGCATGTGATTACTCTCTGAGAGATCCTACTCCATAAACTCTATAGTAGCTTATAAGAGATGCCACAAAGATGCTGTATCTTAATGACTTGTATTCACCTGGAATTAAGCATGGCAGAGGAAGAAGTAGGAACGATGATCTATTTGCCATTAATTAAAACTGCAATTAAAAAGAACAGTTAAGTAAGCTGGTTTCTGAACTTCTGAGTAAAGTTTACATGATGTTTCATTGTAAAGCTCTGTGTTCATTTGTCAGCATGGATCATGATAGATGCATTATATCTTCTTTTATTCTGATGTGGCACTCTCATAAGTATGCATATAATCATCATGTGAGAAGTAGTGCTGGGATCAGGAATCTGGCTCAATTTCAACTAACAGTGCATTAGGAATAACATTTGCTGCTTTAGGCATCTTTCTTTTTGGAAGAAACTGTCTGAGAAATTATGTTAGTGGACATTTGTGTGGACCCCTACATCTACTAAAAAGAAAAAAAATTAATTTAGTAAATTTTGACTGTCTTTTAGTACAGATTCTTGACCCCTCTTCTTTACATGCAGATATATCAGTATCTCTTTTGATAGTCTAATTCTAATATTAATTGGATGGGTCAATATTAACTCTGGGCAGCAGCTGTATTTTTCTGATAATCAGATACATTAATGTCTATTATCCATAGAAACCTTTTTCAGTGTTATGAGTATATCACTGATTATATTGACAAAAATAATTCTGCTTTTCATTGTGTTGGCATAGAATTTTTTTTCCATGCAGATCATTAGTTGTTGCATCATGCATGTGAAACTAGAGTTTCCGACATAGCCCCACCAAGTACTAAATGAGTACTAAAATTAACTACTGTAATATCTTATTTAAAGCAATGACACAGGATTCATTGAGCCTTAATGTCATTAATTTTATTATAATTTAAAAGAAACATACAAGCAGATTTAAATATTTAGTCCTGCACATTCTAACCTTGCTGATGAACTAAGATTTATAATGCCTATATCTCACGGCATGACACAACCCTATATCATCCTACTTCCAACACCCCAGTAGAGACCAATAACAAAGAAATTGAGGAATATTTTATTTTCCACACTTTATGCTCTATAATTCCACTTTTCTGTGAGTAAACCAACCATACACAAACAAGAAAGTCTTACTAGATACCTTCCTTCAATCCCACTGGAGACTTAATTACCTTTTAATACCAATGGAGTATTAATTACCTTTATACTCAGTCCTGCAAGTTGCTGAGTATAGAATCTGCATAAGTGCTTTGCTGGATGGCAACCACTGTTCAGCAAGCTGCAGAAACGAGTCTGCAGTTGTCCTAACCTGGTCCCTCTGTTAGCAATTCTAGTTGCCTGGCAAACTAAAAATATGTTATGTTTGGTCTTATTGCCTGAACTTAAAACAGAAATTGAGTTCCAAGGGATACTGAATCAGCATCGTAAAGTAAGCATGTGATTTTCCATCATCTGTGTCATCAGAAACCATAGTTACTGTCCATGTTTGTTTTGGAGATAAGAGATCCACACTCAATTCTTGTTAATGCCAAAGTGTAGAAGTCAATTTTTTTGGCGGTTTTTAGTGAGTATATTTTTAACTGTCCTTAGGTTAGGAGGTTGAATTAGTTATGTGGATCTTTGATCAATATGAACAGGAGATACTTTACATAATTCAGCTTATCTGACATTGTGTTAAGAGCCTAACAATGATTTTGCAAAGTGAGTTACATCTGAACTCTGTTCAGTTTTTAGTAGGTTACAAATTAAGTCTATAAGCAGATCAGAAAACTTCACAGAAAGTTAGCAATTAATTAAAAATAATCTAATCTTAAAGTACCATATTTAGAAAAGGTAAATTTTTGAAAAAGGAAAAGATGGGAAGCAGCAATCACTGTTTACATCTCATTTACCCCAGATTTGGTTTCCTTTGAGGCAAGAGTGATCATTATTGTCCACTCGAGCACTACACCACTACTCTGTGGAGTTTTTCCAGGGTTTTTTATTTTGGCATTTGTTACTTAAAATTATATTCTGATACAGAAATACCATCCCAACCTCAGAGAAATGTCTTGACTGAAATACTTCACATCTACTGTTAATTGTGTCAGTTTTGGCATATGGACACTACTGTTCAGTTACTGCAAAGTGATTTGCAGTATTTTCTGACTTTTAAGTGATTTAGTGAGTAAATAGTAGAATTATCTAAGACTTCCTATTTGATACAGTGGAATCAGATTTATTATTTTGTGATTAACATGTGTCTTATTAATGCATTGACTCTAATATCACACTGCATGAAAGAATTCCTAGAGATTCACTTCATGTATGTTTGCCATAACTTTTCCCTCTCTATATATAAATTTGCAATGAGTGTCTGTTCTTACTAGCTGCATAATATAAATGACTTGGCATGAAGAGAGTTATAACAAACTTCTAATGCAACATGAGACTGTGAGACAGTTTGGAATATCTGTAGAGTATTTGTAGGCAAGCGAAAAGCCACAAGCAGCTTTAACTTCGAGGAAAGTGTGTTGTGTCCTTTAATGAAATGGGTAAGAGAGATTAAGGAATTTGAGTTAGGAAAATAAGGAGAAACTTGACCAGCTGGCACTATCCTATGGGAATAGGGAAGATTGTCTGTGAACAGCTAACGTGGACCAATGGGGGTGTGTGTTTTGGTTATTTAGGCTATATAAGAGGTACCTGGAAGTAACAAAGCTGATGATGCTTGTTACCACCTAAAGTGTCAGCGTGAGTTTGCCATCAGGTATTTTATTCTTTTTTCTCCATCACAGTACATGAGAACATAACTTGGTTAACTTCATTGGTTCATTCCAAGCAGTTCCTCCAATGCACAAATACTTCTAGTGCCAGAAATAGGGCTTTGTTATTCTGTCTCATTGACTTTTCATAAAAGGCTGTGGGAGGTAAAAGGGAGTCTTTTCTTGGAAGGTTTATTTGGAGAAGTAACTGTCTTCTGGAGTAAGAACTTGGGCAGTAATTGTGCCATTGGGACGTTCCAATAGACAGAAATTTTAGTAAGGCAAAGGCAACATACAGAACATTTTATATTCAAATTCAAAACCTTTAAAGCAACTGCAAAATACAAGACATATTAGGAGGCTTTGTATTCTTTGCTAAACCTGTTGATTTTTCTTCCTTGCTTAGAAAAGTGATTAAAATAAATCAGATCAATTCCTCCAGACTTCAGGGACACTGTTCCTTTTACTTATAAAAAAATAGATTTGCAAAATAATGTAAAAATATTGTCTCTTTTTGAAGAATTATTTATAAAAATTGTATAAAAATACAATGAACAAATGTATAAAAATATTAATAAATACTAACCCTTATAATGTTTGTAAATAATGCACAAAGATCAGAAAGATTCTGATAGTATTTCTATCTAGTATTTCTAGTATAGTATTTCTGGGATAGTATTTCTGGTCCTAGCACTAACTGAAAGGAGAAAGGATCTCTCAGCAGTCGTGATTCTACCATCTTAAATTCTTTCTTTGTTAATATCTTATAACTAAGTGCAGGCTTAAAATTATTTGGAACAGGAGGAGATATATCCCTTACAGTATTCTTTTCTTTATCATTATTATTTAAATTACCTGTTCTTTGTTATTCTATTTAAATAATTGGAATATACCTAGCTGTCATGACTTACCACCCCACCCCCCGAATAAGCGCTGTTGAGGTTAAGAATATATTTTTAAAAATACCTATGTTTCTGTTGCTGTTAATGATTGTTTATTTCATGTGTTAGTATTTTTGGGTAGCCAGGGTAGATTAATTGCTGGTGTAATTAATTACAACAATTATGATACCCCTAATAAATAGCAAATATAGATTATAAGTTTAAATACTTTGATTTACAGAGAAAAAAAAAAAAAAGTGTTTCCAGTTATGAAAGTCGCTTTTTTGTGGGTTTTGTTTTGTTTTGTTGTTTTTTGTTTTGTTGGTTTTTTTGGGAGGGGAGGGTTGGGGTTTTTTTTTGTTTGTTTTTTTTTTTAGCTGTATAATCTTCAATTATACTGCTTTAAGGTTTTGAATGGTATTCTGAAGAAGGAACTATAGAGCAGGACACAGAGACTGTCTGCTCTACATTAATGTTTTCCAGTTCTTAAAGAAAGCTTTATCCTCCAGCCAGAAGTTAGACTCTCCAGAGATGTTTTCTGTCTAAATTTTTTTCCACTTAATTAAAAAAAAAACCTATATTACAAAATTCAACTATGCACTGTAAGCAAAAAAAAAAATTAAGGTAATTTCACAATGAAAAAGAACTTTGTTTTGTTCGGTTTCATAGATTCACATCTCATAGCAAAACATAAGTGTCTGGAAGACAGATACTGCTTTTTTAAAAGTCATGTTGTAGCAAAGGCGGAGATAGAGTTAGAAATACAGAGAAGCAGTTGATGCTAGTTTACTTCTCCTTTCTTTAGTAATCCACTGCAGTACTGAGATGATTATGTGTAGCAAGACATCCTTTCCTTCACAATGATTCTGTGCTGTTGAATTCCCAGTGCCCATAGCCTCTGCTAGCAGGGGATGAAATGTTATGGTGAGAATTTTAGGACTGATTTGGCTGGTTTTGCTCCCTCTCAAAAGAGGGAAGTGGTGATCTCAATAACTGAAAATACAAGCATGCAAGAAAGACATCTTAGCCTTTTAAATTTGCTCCTATTTATTCACAGCATAAAGTGAAAAATTAATACATGAGTTGAAGCATAATTTCTGCTGCTTTACTGTGCATGTCAGTACCAGCTGTATTACTGCAGGAAGTTGAAAGAGCAAAAATTGACTGCTGTCATTTAACAAAAAAAACCCCAAACCCAACAAACTCTAATGATGCATTTATTATTATAATGTATCAAAAGTCCTGTAAAATTGTTTTAACTCTTGATTTTTCTTAATATTATTTTTATTGTGTATTACACAAAACTACATAAAGAGAATGTTATCCATTCTGAATGTAGTGTTTATGAAACTCAAGTAGTCTTTTACATAAGATAAATTAATATATCACTGTGAAAGTTTCATAAGGGATCCCACCAAGAAATTTTGAATGCATTTGAAATTGTTTGCTAGTTAATCTGAAATCAAAGTTTTGTGTACACTAATTTTGTATTTTCCCAGTTTTCTTCCATACACACTCTCAAATGGTGTATTTTCAGTTAAAACCAAACAAACAAATAATGACTTTGGTATGGTGAGACTATATGTAGCTAAAATATTAAATTGGAAATTACAGGTGCACTTAGCGTCTCTCTTCAGGATAAATCTGAACATAGGATGTACAACTGTTACTTGTATTTACAGGAGTGACTTGCTAAGTAATGCAATCAAGTAAGAAAGGTGTAAATTTAAAATTGTATCTGATTTACATTTTTTGTTTGTTGATATTTGTTAACACGATTATTTATATCTCGTATTTTACTAAAATAATTATTTCATTCTGGAATACACTAAGAAAGTCATAGTCTATACTGGTGTATGACAAAATTGTACCTGTGGGGTTTTAAAGTCCCGGCTCTCTGAAATTTCAGATCAGGAATATTATTCTAAATCTACTTTCCACTGGATTCTTTTTATTAGTTGTATGCTCTTAATGTATACAATTTTCTCAAAAGCATGCGCTGATATTATACAATACTGAACTTGACTGCATTTCTTTGTGTCCACCTAAGTTGTCCATGATTCTCAATAAATGTATTATAACAATGGCTACTGATCATAAATAAGTATCTGTAACATGCTCATTACTTTTGTCTGCCCTTTTTATTTAAATCCCCATTTTCATGTTTTGTCTTGGGTGAAGATTGTTTACTGTCTGTTGTCTGTTGAAATTTTTCATCATTTAGGCAAAATGCAGGATGGGAATATGGAGAACAGCCAGAACAAAGGTAATCTTCTTTCATATTAAGGAGGTTGTGGACTTTATTTTTAGCATGTAGTTAAATTCTGTTAAAAAATTAAATGAAAAGTTGTGATTTGTGGTAGTGTGTAAAAATGGACCCCGTTGTTCAAACAGGATGTTAAAAAAAACTCCAAACAACCAAACTCAACAAAACCCCCATGAAACAGATTGTAACTTGCATAATTTTGTTATATCATATAATTAGGATAGGAGAAGATCAGTATAAATATGCAATTTATAGATGGTACTTTCATGTCACAACGCTCATTTTGAATTCATTTTTCTTGTGCAAGTTCTGTATGCTATGTATTGTTAGTAAATTTCCAACTCTATTTTTGATACGTCTTGTCATCTTTGGTGTTTAATGGCATTGTACCAGTATATTTTTCAGGGAGAAGGTAAAGCAATAACAAAAGGGAAATTTAAAGCCAAGAGGTTATTTTTAGCAATGTAAAAGCATATTATAAGGATAAATAATACAAAAATTAAGTATCTTATTAATTTCTTATTTAATGTACAGTCTCAGGAAGAAATTGAAAAAAATATTTGGCTTTCTCTGAAGCAGTCATGGTTCCTTTTGCATTATAAGAGACACAGCTATCATGATTTCTTTGGGTTATACCAAATAAGTAAATTCAACTCTTAACATTCTTGTCTCAGATAATACTAAAGATTGCAAAGGTAACGGATCAGAAACTGAATAGATAAACTAAGTTAATAGTACAAAACTATTAAATAAAATCATACTAAATGAAAAAGTTTTAAGGATAGATAGATGAATTATATTTCCAGGTCAAATAAGCATGGCTTTGTACAATCTGTTCACTAATGTTTCATCTCATTCTATTTAATTTACTTCTATCTGTGTTCAGTACAAAACAGACACATACACAAAATGGAATGTCATTGTTTTTTTAAAAACATGTCTTTCTCTGAAACTAAAGTTTCCTTATGTTAGCATTCTTTCCAGAAAGGCTGGTCTAGCCTTTAAATTATGTGTGCTTTTTATGGGAGATTGCTGATGATATCACCATCAGACCTGATGGTTAAGTTACTTCAACCCTGAATGCTAAGGAAACTTTCAAAGCCTGGTATTATCTAGAAGAGTGGTTTGCTAAGTGTGATCCACTGGTCTCTCAGGTGCTCATGCAGTCAAGAGAAGTGGTGCTCATATCATCTGTAGAACCACGATATCTTTGAAATGTTGTAATTAAAAATATGATTCTAAGAGTGTTTTGTATCCTGTGAGACATACCAAAATTTAGAGATCCTCTGTTTGCCAAAGCATTTGAGATCTGCTATTCTAGGAAATCCTGCACTGCTTCCGTACTGTTACTTGCTAAGTAATTTGCAAGACATTAAGTGATATATATGTGTATAACACAGAATGTTGCTGGTGGTTGAAATAAATAAATAAACCAACATTTCTTTTCATGGTATTTGCCAAACATATCCCCAGACATATGGAGTGCACATAGGTATCCTTGTACATCTGTGCCCCTGCAGAACCCCACTGGGTCTCACCATGGCACCTGCCATGGGAGACAGGTGTAATTCTGTGCAGAGATCTAATCCTCTGTGTTGCAATCAACCCCTGCAATGAATGTTGCTGGTTGAATTCTGTAAGTATAAATGCTAAGAAAAAAAAAATTATTAATAGTTTTAGAGTAACAGTTTTGTTTTCCATTATTAGCCAAGCAGCAGGATGGGGCTGCTGCCATGGAGATGCAGCCACTGAAGAGTGCAGAAGGGGGAGAAGGAGATGACAAAGACAAGAAGAAATCCAACATGCACAAGAAAGAAAAATCTGTTCTTCAGGGAAAGCTGACCAAGCTGGCAGTCCAGATAGGCAAAGCAGGTATGACTGGGTAACTGACTGAGTAGCAGTGTGTTATACTAGCAAAAAAAGGTTTGAAAAGAAATTATTCTTGAAAGGTCTAGGCCCTTTGTACTGTAATGTTTAGAAATAGATATTATAATATTGTTCTAAAGATATTGTTAGTGAAGATCTTTCGTTATTCTAAAATTTAGTTTTGACTGTCAAGAAACTGAAAGCTTTGGGCAACTTGGATTGTAATGAATATTTAAATCAAAATGAAGTGTAGCTTTCCTCATAGTCAATATTCCCCAGTGCAGTAATTATGTATTTAATTTCCTCTCTTAAAATTTCTGAGTACACCGTTTCAGAATCTTTAATCTCAAAATATCACTCATACAGTATTTCCCTCTTACTGATTCTGAAATCATTCTGTTCTCTTTAATATCCATGTTCCTGCCTTCTGCCCAAGTATGACACATCTGTTGACTCTTGTATCCAAGTGTACCATCTGGTTCCTACTGTTAGAAGTAGCACTTCAATGTGTAGGTAGAAAATTAAAATCTTTTGTAATAAGAGAATGTTCATTAGGTACATTTTTCTAGCAGTATTTAAGAAATCTTGATCTCTATCCAGATCCTTTGTTAAGGCCTTGCAATAGATTCTTACCTTTACCTTTGTTCAATCTCCTTTATCCTTCTTTACCTGTCTGATTTTTACCCCTGCTATTCCTTCTCATCATTCCTTGTTAAATTCATTACACTTAGGTGATCACATAACCCTGTGATACCACTTCTAGCTCTTTGCCTGAACAGGTCATTACTTCAAATCTATGGTTGGATTTCTTCAAGATCCAATTTCATGCTTTTCCCAGTTGTGTCTTCCTCGAGCATCTCTGCTTTGTTGCTAGTTGTATGACAGTATGCATTGATATAAAAAGACTTCATTTCTCATTATCATGAGTTTCTTAGATTAAGTACCTTTTTTTTTTCCATCTGATTATTACTCACTTTGGTATTTCGGCAGGCATATGAAAATCACTTTTAAACTAATTGTATAGGGATTTCTTACCATAATGTGGCAAGTAATATGAATTAAATTAATTAACCATGGCCTCATTTGTTTTTTCTTTGTCATTGGGCAAACTATGGAGATGTCTTGCATTGTCATGAGTATTTGCCTGTACAATATCTTAATGGATTTTCCTTTATTCTCTGTTTGGCATTTAGTGACCTCCCTGACTCTTCTGTTTCCTGCCAACCTTAGCATCCTTCAGCTTAGCAGGTTTTTTTTTAATCTTCAGTCAAGACATGAAATTCACAGCATTCTCCTTCTTCCAGCATGATCTCACTAGAGAGAAATTAATTTATTCTGAAACACAAGCTTAACTGCTTCACAGAAACTTGACAAAGTGCAGTAATCATAGTGAGACAAAATACATGTCCCAATGGGGTTTTTTATTTGTATACTCAAATCCAGAAACAGTACTGTGAAGGAGTGCTACCTTAGCAAAGCCTGTGTCATTGGGAGATCATGTTAAGTGAATTCTGTGAAATATTTATTAATATCTCTTGTGATGTACTATCAGTGTTGTACCTCTTTTGAGCATAAAAATTTGCACGGTTTTCATATGTCCCTTTGGAAAAAAGGGAAACCTTGGAAACACTAGGATTTATCACATTTTCAGGAAAAACAGTTCAAAACTGTTCTGTGAGCAATTCTGCAGTATTGCCTTGTAGTTGGACACCTCAGTAGGGCTTTTCTGAAATATTTTCTATAGCAATATAAACATAAAAAGGATACTCTTTTTCTCAGGCTGCTTAGGATACGCTCATTTAAAATGAAGATGAGTGTTTGAATGTGGACAGACCAGTAATTTGTAACGGGTAGGGGTAAAAAGGACAGATAAATGCACCAGTCAGAGCAGTGCAGTAAGTTGAAAACACTTGGATTAAACAACAGCAGAAATCCTGTTAAACTAGACTGACTGAGAAGTTTCAAGGCAGCAGTAAGATAGTGCTTAAAAATTAATGTATGATGCAGCTGTACTGTAGAATTCAGTATTTCCTTATTCACTAGAATGTATGGCTGATGTACATGTATTACAGTATTTTTTTTTACAATTAAAATTTATCATGTTCATGTTATTGGCACTTATGAAAAATGTCTTGTACAGTAAGAAAATAAATTAATATCAAATTCAAATGTAGATTTCTAATTGCACATGTTTTTAATTGTATTCTGGTTTATAGTAATTGATTATTTCTGTTTTCAGGTTTGGTGATGTCTGCCATCACTGTAATTATTTTGGTACTATATTTTGCCATTGACACATTTGTGGTCAACAAGAAACAGTGGTTGCCTGAGTGCACTCCTGTCTATGTTCAGTATTTTGTTAAATTCTTCATTATTGGTGTTACTGTACTTGTGGTTGCTGTTCCTGAGGGACTTCCACTTGCTGTCACTATTTCTCTGGCTTATTCTGTAAAGGTAAGAAACATTAAAAGTAATTCTGGGAGTAAAACACTGTTCAGTTGAGTTTCCTAGTGAGTTAGTCTTCACTTCTCAGGTGTGATGAAAATTGACCTCTAAATTAATGTGTTCAAAGTATTAATGGGATTGGAATTTCTTAAAATTAAACTTTGATTTACATTGAATGTATTTCTGAGAAAAATGCAAGTGCATATGTATTCTAATATATTTAAAACAATGCAGTGAAGGAATATCAAACAGTAGAAATACCTTTCCCTTTTCCCTTTTCCCTTTTCCCTTTTCCCTTTCCCTTTCCCTTTCCCTTTCCCTTTCCCTTTCCCTTTCCCT
>JAOEGS010001811.1:208498-229949 GCA_025447755.1 Corythornis vintsioides
TAGGGTTAATGGCTGGACTTGATGATCTTGAAGGTCTCTTCCAGCCAAATCATTCTGTGATTCTGTGATTCTGTGATCTGTAATAATAAGTTTAATGTCCTGCCATTCTCTTTAGTAATAGTTTTATTTGACTGAAAGATTTCTAGTCAGCAGTAATTGTAAAATTTCACTGTGTTCTCAATGTAATTTAGAACCTTTTTTTTTTTTTTCTCTGGCTTGACTTCATTGCTTCTTGTTGAAATTAGTTATGTGTGCCTATTAAAAAGAGGAATTATTTCACCATTTGAGTTCTTTTTTAGCTTTGCACATAGACTGTAAAATTGGTAAATGAGAGAAATCTCTGGAAATCACCTTTGTGATGGATGCATATCAGATGACTACTTGATGTTATCTGTGTAAAATGGTAATTTTTATTTTAATGGTGATATTTTTTTTAGCTATTAGAACAGCATCATAAGATACAGCCTTGTGGTACGGACCCCACAAGTATAAAGTCTAAGATACAAGGTGTTGTTCCCAAAACCTCATTCACTTTAAACCATAAATAAATACACTAAAATATACATAAGGGAATTCTTTTCAGGATGAAGTATACAGAATTATTTTCCTAGCTGCTAATGCTGAATGAATACTTGTGCTCTCATTCTTAGAGCATGTTTAATCAAATTGTGATTATCAGCTCAAACCCAAAGGGCATTTAAGTGTTATGTCACTAAATTGAATTTTACATATTCTATTTTTAGCTATCTAGTTATGCATATGCTGTAAATTGCGCTTTGCATGAACTTCTGTTCAGAGTGATCACATATGGGATTACATAAAATTAGTCGAGATGCTCTGTTGAATGAGAAATATTCCCTCTTGCATTGTCTTTTGATTAAGGGGCAATTGAACCATTGATAAAAATATAAAAAGAAAATAATATCAGTGCTTGGGATAAAAGATTTTAATTTCCCTGAGAAATTAAACACAAATGATTCCAAATGAACAATAGAATCATTAAATATAGTTATTTTTAATCCTTTCCAATGATTAAGATACTGGATGAGATGATGTTGCATTCCATTAGGTTCAGAGAAATTTTGATGCTGCTTTTCTGCTGTTTATGTGAAGTCTTTCTCCCAAAAACCTTTCTTATCCAGTATTCATGGTTTAGATAGCTTTCCCACCTAAAAATAGAAATCAGACTTAATACATTTTTGCATGTGAGCTTTGATGAGACTGTAAAGCACCTCTTGCTCTGAAAACAAAATTTGCATTTTGGGAATACTATGATTGCACTTGGAGCAGAAGTACATGGATCTTGAATATCACTGAGCAATAATGAAATAGAGCTTTCAAATACCAACACTGGTGATTTGAACTCTTCTGTTGCGCTCTTGCTTGCATAAATTCAATTTTAACTAGAAAAGTATTTCTTTTTCTAATTTCCTGAAAACTGTCATGAGGGCACAGATGACATGCTTGCTGGATGGGTATAATGTGTTCTTATTAAGAAGAGATCACAATTAGTAGTTAGTTGAGCAATATTCAAGACCAGTGGAAAAGACCCAGCTGAACTCGTTATTGTTAGGATCTAACACAGGCATTTCATTTGGTGCTTGATAGGTGCCCAGGGAGCAAAAAAGCTACTTATGCCCCTATTAGGTGACTATCTGGAGGACTGTTTTCAGTTCTGATGATCTGGAGTATCATTTATGGTATTTGCACAGTATGTGGCACAAAGTAGCAAGTAGCCAAGGATCTCAAAGGAAAAAAGGCAGAGACGTCACAGGAGATATGCAAAACATTCACTCCCACAGTCTCTGCCAACTTAGGAAATGAAGTAAACATATGGTAGTCTATGTGTTTGTAAATGTGAGTCAAGTAATGAATGCAACCTTATAAAACTTTTGGAACAAAAAGGTTCAAATGAAGGAGAAAAAAAAAAAAGTAGACCATTTTCTTTCAGCCAGAACAGAGAGAGAGAGAAAGCAGTATTTCTCATTCACTGTGTGGCAGAACACCACCTACATATGACACGGTAACATCTGTCTAAGAAAACAGGGAAAGATTGCTGCCACCACTCAAATTCCAACCCCATTCCTCCCACAACCCTAGATGAGTATCTTCACTGTACACTCAGACCTCATAAGGAGATAGCTTTGAGACCTCCAAAAAACCTCCAGCGGAGAGGATCAGGGATTCCCCACAAACTTCAGCATGGAGTTTTCTTTTTGTGATGGGGAGCAGTGGTGAGCCTGGGAGAATGATGATGAGGATGTATCCTGGCTGCAGGGGTATGTGGTGTGTAGCACAGAGGAAAGAAGATGTTAATTTACCTTCTTGATTTTATGTAATTACTTTTTCCTAAATATGTAATGACTGAACTTATTAAAATAATTTGATCTAAATTTATGTCTTCTTTATACTTAAAGTAGTTCAAGAGATTTTGGCATGGGATATTACTGTTAGGAAAATATAGTTCTTTTTGACTGTCTGATGTAGAATATTGTAAGGAGAGCATTTCAGACTTTCTTGGAGAAAATGGGTGGAGGGAGACTGACAGAGCAGATAGTTACAACATAATATATGGAAGCAATAACAAGAAATAATATTCTACAAAATCAAAATGCTAAAAGTAATGGAAAATAAGATAATTTTTTTTTTAACACAACAGCTGCTCTGCAGGAATAGATGAAAAATGACTGTAGGTATTGACAACGTGGATGTAGTAGCCAGGTGGAGGGTTCTTTTTATTTGTGAGCAATATATTTGCATTCAGAAGAAGTATGGCATTCTGGGTTGTGGAGGAAACACAATGTTCCTGTCAAAAACACTTCTCTTTTATGGATTTTGGGTTGTTTGTTGGGTTTTTTTTAAATATTTTTTAAAGACTGGATTTAATTTATCACATGATTGAATTAATATCCATATTTTTTACCAGATTAAAAAAACAAAACTGTTTCAAGAATAACATATATATGCACACACACATTTAGCCAATGGACTTTTGCTGTCATTTCCTTTTACCTTTTATAATTTTATCACTTTCAATATGGGCCTTTTTGAAATAAGGCTTTTTTGAAAACAACCTTAAAGTTGTTTTGGGAATATGGGTATTTGAAAGTTTCCTACTGAAGCATTTGAAAACTTGTGAAGTGGTAGGTTAGTTTCTGGATTTTCCCATACGTTTCCCCACATTAATGTATGAAGTCATCAATGATAGAAAAGAGGATTGAACTATCCTATCTTTTTAACTGTAGTTGCTTGCAGCTCTCTAGTTCTTGTCTGACACATCACGGACCTTTTTTTTAAATCTATCTATCTATCTACATATATTTATGTCTGTTTATTTATATGAAGTCTTGTTTTCAAATTGGGAATGGAAGAATGGGACCCTAACTGTTGAGGAAAGATTGTTTATTTTATTTTTACACAAAGCTCAAAACACAGTGGATCAGATTATGCCATATCTATTGACAGAAAATCATCAGAGTTTATATTTCCGGAGGCAACAGCAGAAGAGCCTGTGCTTTATTGTAGCTGTTGGCCAAAGGCATTCATGCTAAATGAAACTAGTGAAATGTCACTAGAATTCTCTTCTTTATTCAGAGAAGAACTGTGAGAAAGTAGCTTTTATCCTCCAAACTACATTTTAAGTTATTTTGGTATTTGAAAATAGAAAGATATTTTCACTTTCAGGTACAGTTTTCTTAAAATATATTCTCAAGCTCTTTGTTTCTTGTTAAAATACAGATAAAATTTGCCTTTGTTTTTACTTAGTCTATAAAGGTTCAGGTCATCTTATTGTTTTATCCAGATAAGTTCACCAGTTGCTGCTAACAATGTTCTAACTTAAATAAATACTTTTTAAAAGCCCCAAAAATCCAACACAAACATGTATACAGAAAATGAGCACAGAGATGGGGACCAAAGTAATTAAAAAGTTAGTAAGGATAGATTGAGGAAAGCTTTTATTTATGATAATGTGAGTAAATGGCCTGGCCTAAATTCTAGTTTATTCCTTCTGTAGTTCTATCCTATTAACATTAAGCTGCACATATAACTGGCAGGTCCAGTTATTGACTTTGAAGTCTGTGAAAAAGATCATTTATCAGATAGATAGTCAAGGTGTCAGACAAGGTTGACCTGCCTATAAGAAAGCAGGTCAGCTTTGGGTTAGAGACAATGGGAGAAGGAATGAGAACTCCAGAAAAGAGAATGTTACAGTAGGGCACATTGAGGGGGAAAAGGTAAAACTGGAATGGAAGGAGGAAAGATGATGATAACTTGGTAGCAGCAGAGATTGTACATACTCTTCACAGTGTGCTCCCCCTTCACAACTGTGTGGCTTTCCCTGTTTCACTACACCACATTTTAGAATCAGAGTCCTAGAATGGTTTGGATTGTTAGGCACCTTAAATATCATCTGGTTCCAACTCCCCTGCTATAGGGAGGTTCTCCAAAAGCTGTTCAGAGAGAGGTGTGAATTAGTAATTTTGGTTTAGAAGGGTTTGTGTGCCTTTTGGTGACAATCTGAGCAGAGACTATCCTTTGTGATGTGTTTGTTTTGTTTTTGTTTTTTATGTCTGCATTCTTTCCTTGGGCAATACTCAAAAATATATCCTACCTTTAGATAATACGGCAAAATTTACTAATTTGTGTTTTAAGTTTGAGAAGTATGGGGAGGAGGAGAAGTGCTATTTAACAGCCATTTTATAGAAGGATTGATTAATGGAAGGCTTTATCCTTACATAATACTGGAAATCAGCAGGAAGTGAATCCAGGATGATTTTATTTCTACTTAGCCCATGTAATGGCACTTGCCTGGCTTTTTGTCAGTGTCATCTCTATTTGAATGAGGAAAGCAAGAGGAAGGAGCAACAGGCCTGAATCATCTTCCTGAACTGTTACTGTGAATTATATTCGGAATGGCAAAATTCCGTACTTCCAGTGCACTTAAACCCATCCAGAAAATGTCACAGAAAAATGCACTGAGGAAAAATTTTTCAAATGGCAGATTGATAAACTGGTATAGGATTCCAAAGATCTTTTCACTGTGAAAAAGAACAAGTGAATATTTATAAATTCATGGCACTGGGCTCCAGCTTTTATGGTTTAGGAGTACAATAAGTTACTCTTATGTGTGATGTAAGGAGAAACACAAAGAAAAATTGTATTTTGCAGAAAATCAGTGCCTGATTTTTAGGGTGGCATCTTCCAGCTCAGTAGAGTTGGGTTTATCTCAAGTAGGACTCTCTGATGAGTCCAGTAACTTGAGGATAGTATTGTAAGTCTTTTATTGGCTGCTTTCAGCACTTAGTTTGGTAATAACAATTTGTGACAATTATATATGCTTTTGTTTTTGAAGTGCATTTCTGAATCTCCAGCTAAATGGGGCAGTTGAGCCAGTGAAAAACTAAAAAAAAAAATATTTTATTTGATTGAACTGATTTCTAAACACCTGTCTATTGTTAAGAGGTGTTGCTTCATAGACAGAATTGTTACCATTATAGGTAAATCAAGCTGCAGCAGGGTAGGTTTAGACTGGGCATTAGGGAAAAAAAATTCACTGAAAGAGTGGTCAGACACTGGAATAGGCTGCACAGGGAGGTGATTGAGTCACCATCCCTGGATGTGTTTAAGGGTCATTTGGATGTAATTTTGAGGGACATGGTTTAGGGGTGAACTTTGTAGAGTAGGGTTAATGGTTGGACTTGATGATCCCAAGGGTCTTTTCCAACCTGAATGATTCTATGAATTTTATTATTTTTTTTAATTTAAATCTTTATCTTAATCTCATATTGCATATTTTGCTCTGGGTGTCAATACACCTGTCTAATGTAGATATACATTATAGATGTGCCCAGAGAATGCAGGACAAAGTATCAATATATAAGCAAGACAATCTATCATCACCAAAAACAATCCACAACTATATTTGCTTTAAAGCTTTTTCATAAAGACTTTGTGAGCATTTTCTCAGAATAAGCTAGGCAGGAAAAAAAAAAACCCAAAGTATAGTGTGCATAGTATTTACTAGGTAAATAATAATTATTAGAGATAATAGTTAATTGTCTCTGCTTCTAGGAGTGGGAATTAGCAGAGAGTGATGATCTTCACGCATCACATGCCATTGAAGTTTTATATAGTAAGAGGTACAAATATAGCTTTTCTCACTAAATTTGCTACTGAGTTAATAATTTAAATAACTGTGTTTAGAAAAGACTTCTTGAATGTGTAAAGCATCAGACGTGTTGTTATCCTTGTCACACGCTTTCTGCTGTGAGGATAAAGTGGCTTTGCCTTGCTACAAAAAAGCACTTTTTAAAAATTTTTAATAAAGTCAGGTTTTTTGAGAGTTGTGAGTGAGGGGTAGAATTGAATCAGATGCCCAGAAAGCTTCTTGGTAGTTGGCTGTGGGATGGATTTACCTAAGCAAAGCAGGATTAGGTAGCAGAGATCAGAGCAAGACTGTCCTGTAAATACGCTGTTGACATTGTTAAACCCTCTGGAAGGTTGTGTATTTTCATTAGTTTGTGCAGGTTTCCCCACAGCCTGGCAGAAATGTTATGGTTAGAGGAGGTGAGATAAATGTGCTCCAAGTTATTTCATTGAAGTGCTTAATATACAGTAAATTATAAATGTAAATAAACTGTGGAGGAGGAGGAGGACTGCAGCTCCTGACAGCTCTTTTCCTTAGTTCCCAGTCTCCTTTTCACTCAGAGAAAAGGGTGACCATCCTGCCTCACCAACAAATGAACACAGGAACAGAAGATGGATAAATAAATGTAAAATGTAGCATGATAAATTATTCCCATACTAGTAAAAAGTTTATGATCAAGTTAAATTATATTTCTTTATATTCTTTCCCCTTGTGACAGAAAACAAAGTCATAAAAACCTTCATACTGGCCCTGTTTGCCTTTGCAGTTTGGTGATTGCAGATTCCATTTATTCCTGCTGGAATAAATAATCACTGAAAGATTATAAACAGTCTGACAGTCACTTGTAAGCTTTTTGTTATTGTACTGTCATTTACCACATTAGCCTTTTTTTTTTTCCTGCTTCCTTGTACAAAATTAAGTAAATTATATTTTTAATTTGTTACAATGCAAAAAAAAAAAAAAAGCTTTCCCTTTTACCTTGTGTGGAGTTTTTTTGAATTATATTTATTGTAATATTTATATTTTTTATTTTCCACTCATCTTGTACTGACATAAGATGATTCACTTATAGGTATAACTGCCATCTATTCCAAATGCATCTGTTGATGAACTCAGGCTTTAAAATTCAATGTTTTCTGCAAGATATTCCAAAGTCTTTTCATCTAGCTATATAAATATTGCTTATTGTTGTCTGACTACTTTTAAGACCAATTAAATAACAACAACAATAAAAAAACCAAACCACCAAATAAACAAAAAAACCAACCAACCAAAACAAACAAAAAACCCCCCAAATAAACAAACCACAAAAAACCAACTCAAAATATTTTGACACAATAAATTATTTTAGTACATACTTATGATACTCTGCTGAGATAGTCATCACATTGTGGAACTGATTGATATGCTGGTTAGAATTTTGCAGTAACACTTTGTAGGGGATATTATCAGGGAAGATGTTTTCCTGATGGTAGCCTTTGTTTTCATATGAGTGGGTGTAAACCACATACTTCAGGCACATCTGTTTTAATATAGATTTTTTTGTGTCTTCTCTATAAGAAACAGGAATATAATAATTTCAAATGTGATAATTTACCACCAATTTTCTAAAACAAGGTAGCAGAATACACATATAGGCTTATTAGAAAATAATGTGGTGGATAAATAACATCATAATGAAATATGATCAATTTTTTCAGATGTATGTTACATAAATTTATAATATATATTATATAGGGTTTAGGAAGTTTTGGTTTTGCTCTTAGAATTCCAATGTGGTTTATTCCTCTGGGGAAAAAAACCCAATCAACAAAACAACCAACTGAAAAACCTCAACTGGTAAAATGCCTGAAATACAATGGATAAACAATAAAGAGTATTACAGAAAACATCTTGCTCACTTCCAAGCAATAAGTGTTTAGGACTTGCTTTCCAGACTAGAAAAAACCTAATTGACTTGGGATTGCTATTTTTATGTACAAAATTGCATTTGTAAAGTTGTGTTACATTACTGTTCATAAGAACAAAATACTATTTTTTCTTTTCTTTTGAGTCACAGCTCATTCTAGAAAGATGGTTTTATATATGCAGTGTGTAAAAACTATGCTTCAGGTTCTAGTTACTGCTTTCTTCTGCAGGTATCCCCCACTACTAATTTTTATTTCAAGCTTCCATTAGTTTCTCCTTGTATGTGAAGCTTTTGGCTCCTCTGCATTCCAGTCAATCATATTTCTGTGTTATTTACAAGTGAGTGTGGGAAAGTATCCAAAAATGATGTCCTCTCTGCTTTTGGAGATGGTGCTA
Organism: Corythornis vintsioides; assembly: GCA_025447755.1. Classification (NCBI taxonomy): domain Eukaryota; kingdom Metazoa; phylum Chordata; class Aves; order Coraciiformes; family Alcedinidae; genus Corythornis; species Corythornis vintsioides. Next base: position 216,951 of record JAOEGS010001811.1, read on the forward strand.
GATAAGCTGGAAAAACATCTCTACAGTGGATGGTGTTCTGAAGAACTGTAACCATGGATTCTGAGCAAACTGCAAGAGGCACTGATTGCTCAGAGGCATATGACTTTGATGGATCTGATTTCACAAGGGCATATGACTTTGATGGACAGAAGGCAGAAGGCATCCATTACATAAAATCCTCTTCCTAGCTGGAGTCTATCAGTGGAAACAAAGTTTTCAGTGTTGCTAAAGTACTTTAACATAGTCAAATCCATACTGTTCCTTAGCATCACTGAGGAAATGACAGACCTGTTTTGGCAGACACCTTGCATGGAAAAATCAAGTTTCTAGAAGGCAGTTTTCAGAATTTAGGACAACTTCAGTAAGTACTACTACAAACCCATCTCGTGTGTAAGCTCAAACACACACAAACATCAAAAGATTATGGCTGGCTGCTGACAAGTCCTTATGGAGACACTGGGACATATCCATCTAATTATGAATGAATGTTGGGCAGTAGATGTAGCTTATTGTTTATAATACTGAATGAAAGCATCGAGCATGTTAAAACATTCCACTCTGTATTTCTTATACCAATGGTTGTGATTTTTTTTTTTTCTGGTATCTAATTATTCATGTGATCAGAAAATTAAGTTACCTTACAGGTCACTCCAATTGAGAAGGGTTGGCAGTGCTCAGTGCCAGTTTGCTAAGGCTATATATTTGGAAGAGGAGAGAGAAGTTTTTCTGAGAGAATTTTCCTATAAAGAAGCACAGGATGTTCAGCCTCTCCATCATTCCTGTCCCATTTCCTTCTGAATGACTAATCAGATAAAAATTGGCTGCAGTCTTACAGTCTGCTATTCCACCAAGCAAAGGCATCATTCTTGACACGGAGAGGGGCTGGCCAGAGGACTGAATTTATAATGCAGCTCAAACATTACCCCACCAATCATGAAAAAAAAAAATCCCTCAGAAAATCTTAGATAAGCATAGTTATAACATATTATACACACTTCAGCTCACGTGTTTGCCTCCCCAAAAAAATGTCAAACTAACCAAAACCAATTTTTAAATAATTTCAGCTTACAGTTTTGAAGAGGAATATATTTTCTATAAGAGAAATAGCTGCTGCTAGTGTTTTTAGACTCATTTAGAAGTGGATGCTTGAAGAACCCTTTTCCTTACTTTGGAAATGAGTACTATTGACAGAGAAGATCTATAATTACTATGGGGTATAATCAGTAGCCTAAGTCAAGTGAAAAAGCCTTCCTTTTACATTTCATGTGGCTGAATTTGCCTTGCACTTCCTAAATTTAGCTCCTTAAACTATAAAAATAGTTTGTAATTGTGCTGCAACCACAAAGGCAGTGAGTATTAAGACAGATTTTTTCTTTGGTTTGATCTTGCCAGAAATTTAGTTTTCCTATCTGAGATATATTTAAAAGAAAAGTAGAATACCCAAAATACTGGTAAGTTTTGTGCAAATGAAGAATGTGTGCACAGATCAGCTAATTGTAAACACTTTTTTTTGTTGTTAAAGTTGAGGCTTTTGATGTGGATATATAAAGGCTTCTGTTATTTAATGTGATGGTTGCATTATTGTACAACATGATCATTATCACAATACACTTTTTTCAGATAGTGGCACTGGTTTTTGAATGTTGGGGGGCGTTTGGCATGGTGTTGGTTTTGTGGTTTTGGGTTTTTTTCCCAATTTGTTGGCCTAAAATTATGATTTAATGTCTACAGTGCACTACAAGATTTCCAGTTCTAAATAGTAAAAAGCATAGAGAAGATAACATAAATTAAAATGAAAGTTGATATATTTAAAACCAGGAAATAAATGATGTCCATTTCAGATCTTTGAGGCTGCAATTCATGTACAATGGCTAGTAGAAAGCATGTGTGAGATGATCTTCATAGTGGAGATGTTTTTAAAAGATGTGCAAGTTAACTATTGTGAGTTAACTAGTTAATTAAATGCAAGGAACATTATGTAACTGAACTTTTCATTACATGTTCAGAAACATTGAATAAGGTTTTCATAGGCACCTTGGTGAGAGAGTTTTGTGATGCTGGAGAGAAAACTGTTGATAGATTACTAAAATGTGTACTAGAGTGATTCAACATACATTTTCCAAATGTACTATTGCTAGTTAGATCAATGTTATAACAAAAGAAAATGTAACTAGAGATACAAAATTTTCTCAAAGCTAAAAGATGAGGTTTCAGCCCTAAATTAGATTCTGTAATGCTTTTGATATTGGTAAAAAAAAAAAAAAAAAAAAAAAGTGAAGCCCTTATACTGATTCTAATTTTTAAATTTGAAAACTTCAGACATTGTCTTGAAATAGAATTTTCACTACCTGATCAGCTCCACATTATGCAGTTTGTCTCCTGTCTCTGTTTTCTCAGTTTTCAACAGTCATGAAGCCAGTGTAATATCAACATGCAGTAAAACCTCAGTTTAGTAGGTGGAAAACAAGGTAGCAGATGTTTGGGTTGTCATTATGGAGGTACCAATTACAATTCTGCAATTCATTGCAATTTCTCTTTTGCACTTAAAGAAAAATGTTCAGCTCATTTGTCATTCATGACAATATAGCAAATATTTGCCAAATAAATTGAACAAATTACCAGAAATTTAGAAAATCTATTAAACTGTTCTTAATTTTAATCAATTTGGTTTAGAAATGACACATTTTGCACCCTGGTCTGTGTTTTAATGATACTGGGAGTAGGGAAGAAACATGTTTTTGCCTTTCTGTCTAGCTAGCTTGAACTAAAACCTTCTACTCAGACTATATTTAAAGTAAATTGGTTGTTAGTTAAAGTAAGCTAATAACAATTACTCTGTCTAATTATTTTGATTATATAGGTTACTTGTCAACAGTACTTGCTGCACTTGAACAAAGCTGGAGTGGCATTAGTATAAATATAACAATTGGCAGTTCCTTGTGAATGTGACTGTAGAAAAGCACAAGAGTGGAGATTTTTAGTGTTCACATTTGGAAAAGGAATACAGAATTTTCAAAAACAGAAAGCCAAGTTGTCATTAATTGATAAATTCGTAAGGGATTATATTAATGGTTTTGATCAATAACAATAGGGAAGTCTCTAAATGCTCATGATAATATCTTATAGTATAATAAATGTGCCAAGAGTCTTCTGGGGAAAATGTGCAGAAAAAATCTTTGAAAAATTCAGTTTAATCTCATCTAGAAACACTAAGGCTTTATTATCATAGCTGTGATTAATCAGTAAGTGTCATAACAAGGTGGAGTTAATTTTTTTGCACTGCAATGTGGTATATATGCTTAAATTAAGCTATGAATTACTGTCATTTGGAATTGAGAGAGCTTTTTTTTTTAATTAAAAGACATCTAGCTTTCTATTTTAGTTATTTTAATCTTGAAATGTAGATTATTTATTACAAAAGGGAAAAGTTCAAGATGAAAAACCAAAATGGATCAGAAGATGAAAAGAATAACTCATGTAGCACTTCTTTTGATTACAGAGTTGTTAATGAACTGTAATGTATCAATATAATACATGTATCAATGGTTCCTTAGAATAAGTATAGTACAGTTGCATGTGCAGGGCTTTATTAAAATATATTAATAACTTTTAAAAGTTATCAGTTAATATTTTCATAATTTGAAATTAGAAATCCTTGCTCTGGACCCAATAAAATTAATTACATATGTTAAAGTGAGCTTTGTTAACGACCTGAAATATTGCTTCTCCTGTAGCAAACCAAATTTTGTCTGGTTATGAAGCTGGAGGAAATAGCAGGTTTTGTTCTAATTTATTCTAGGAAGTTCTTTTTAGGAATGTTCTCTTTGAATAGTACAAACTGCTCATATGTGGCAACATTTGGCATGTCTGAAAATCTGTGCACAGATGTTTTGCCTGTATTTTTAACTTGCATCCCTGTTCTTGAGAATGAATTTAAAAACTGATCAAGTATGGGCTAGAATAGTGGACAGTCAGGTAGATTGATACCTTGTTGAACTACAGGTCTCAGGGGGTTTTGATGACAAAGTCCACCTGGAACCTGAGCACTAGTGATATATCCCAGTGATTGGTAAGGGGGCGGGGGGAATACTGTTTCACATTATCTGGATGATCTGGATGATGGGGCTGAGTGCCTGACATACAAGGTGGAGACTGTGAAAACTGGGACAATTCAGGCAGGAGAGGAGAAAGCTCAGAGTGAACCTTATCAAAGTGTATAAATACCTGATAGGAAGGAGAAAACCAACTGGAGTAAGACCCTTCCCAGTGGTGTCCAGTGAAAGGCAAAAAGGCAATGGGAGCAAACAAACATATAAATCTCCATTTAAACATAAGAAACCCCACTTTACAGTGAGAGTAGTTGAACACTGAGATGGGTTACCTAGAGAGGTTGTGGAGTCTCCCTCATGGGCGGTATTCAGAACACAAATGGACACAGCCCTGAAGTTACCTGCTCTACTTGAACCTGCTTTGGCAGCACATGAGGAAAGACAAGGGCTGACAGCCTCAACAACTCTGTAATGCTATGAAAAATATGCACAGGACTGACCTGTCCATCTTTGACCTTTAACTAGTGAGAAGAAATTTTCATTTTTGCAGGAGTATTTTTTTTGCCTTATCCTTTTTTTTTTTATTCCCATGAATGAAAAGTAAATTTGTACTTCAGACTGAAAGGGTAATTTTGATAAAAATAAATAATTATTTGCTATTGGGCAAAGTAGTAGCTCTCTTTGAATGTGAAAATAGGTAACAGTCAATGAGAGAGGGAGTAGAGACTGTGACACCAGAGCCTTTCAGTCTGTTCTTCATTCATGATTTAATCTTCTTTCACAATCACTCTTGGGGGAATTTATGAATAGTATAATTTTTTTTCTTATTTCTGTTATGTGAGCTGAAACAAGCACGGGTCCATATTCACTGCTGCTCCCTTTGCCATATTGATAGGAAATGTCACATTGATACATTACATAATTACAGCTGGCCCCTTTTATGTGATTATTGCCTTGCTATTATTTGAGGCAACAAGACATGTTGAAATACACTGATTTTATATAATACTGTATCTGACTAAACTGGTATGCATCTCAAGTGCTAGCAATGAGAATTGCATGGTACCACAGCATTGCATTAATTCAATATATTGCTGCATTTTTTTCAGGTCTGTCTTCAGATAATAGAGAAAATTATTAACTAATTATCCTCCTAAAAGTTAAATAATTATCCTGCATCAGAGCTAATCTAATGCAGGAAGCCTGGATTTGAATATCCTCCAACTGTTGCGGTACATATAATTATTCCAGTTGTACCTAAATTCCATTGTTCATACTCTACAAATATATTATTCATTAGATCCTGTGTGAGTCAAAAATTCCTCTTACCGGTTTCCTAGGAAGTTTGAACAGGTTGTTAAATGGATGGTAAATAGGATTAAAGATAGGGGACTGTGCTGAGGAGTAGTGCCCAGTGTCACTTGTCTGAGAAGCCTGCTTCATGTCAGCTGAAGGGTGCAGCACATGTTAGATGAGTGAGACCACAAACGTCTTTTAAACTTCTTCTCTATTACTACTTGTTTCTTGCTGAGACAGGACCATGGAGCCTATGGGGATATCCTGGTCAGTCTCTGACCATGAGGGCCAGGAAGGTTATCTTATGGCTTTGAGAATTTCAGCTACCAGCAAGTTGGGGTCCTGGTTTAGGCTTGAAATGCAATGTAAATGTACTTTGAGACCACAGTTTTCCTAAAACATAGAGGTCTAAATGATGTGAGATGTTGCTGGCATTCAACCTAACAGTAATTAAAGGGCTGTAGAGTGGCTGGTTCAGTGAGAGGCAGCCTTCACTTGCCACTAGTACTGAATAACAAATTCCACATTTATCACTTGATTATTAAACAATGGTGTTATTTAGATTTCTGAATTTAATCTGCAAATTTTATATCTTTTGTGAGTGCTGAAACATGTTTAAAGTGAAAGCACTTTTTTAGGTTGTTGAGATATGCAATGTGTCTCAGGCTGACTTAACAAATCAGTGCCTGTCAGGAATAAATGGCTTTGATTTTGATGGGCTTATGGTGGTGTCTGCTGGAGCTTCAAGTAAATTGTGATAACTTGAGGTAACTTATTTGGTGCACATTATCCCAAGAAATGGAGCAGGTGTAGATGTTTGGGGTTTGTGGTTAACAGGAAGCAAAAGGAGTTAGCTGTTGTCTTTTCAGACTAGAAATATGGGACACACATGAAGACATAGCAGCACTGGTGAAATTTCAGGTATTTATTTATGTCATCTACTTATTTTCCTCTCTACATTACCATTCATTTTTACATTGCTCACTAATTTATTTATTAGAGTGACTGCATCAGTAGATAAGGCACAGCCTATGGATGTGATCTATCTGGACTTTGCAAGGCCTTTGACATAGTCTCCCACAACTTCCTACTTGCTAAGTTGGAGAGATATGGATTTGATGGGTGGACCGTTGAGGGGATAAGGAATTGGCTGGACAGCCACATCCAAAGGGTAGTGGTCAATGTCTCCAGATGGAGAACAGTGACAAGTGTCCCTCAGGGGTCCATGCTGGGGCCTGTGTTGTTTAACATTTTTATCAATGATATTGACAGGAGATTGAGGCACCATCATCAAGTTTGCAGATGACACCAAGCTGAGTGTTGCTGTCAATACACCAGAGGGGTTGATGTTAGTACTCAGCAATGTGCATAAGAATTAAAAAATAAAATCACACCTTTAAATTTTTAAATGTTGAGTTTAAATCCAGTGCATGAAATCGGAATGGTATGTAAGGTTAGCATAGTCTGTTTATTCTAATGCCAAAATAATTATGCAACCAACTCTAAGTTGTAAACTATTCTTTTTTCAATCCCTTATGCTGACCCTGATTCAAACTGACTTTTGACTTTAACTGAATTTCAGCAGCATTGTACCTTGTGGTGATGATTCTGGGCTGTAAAATAGCATGTATGTTATCAGCAAGCATGTTGCTCTCTGTGCTTTGTATAAAACAGAAGCAACTAAGTATGACAAAACTGCTTAAAATTCCAGAGTCTGAAGACAATTTGTCCTTAGACTGCAGAAGAAACTTCCTTTTTGGTCAAATCAAAACTATTGTTCTAGATGTGTTCTTGAGTATAGGAAAGATCAGAATCTTCACAAGATAACATTCTGTGATTCTGTAAAATGGCGGCCCCTCCCACAAAATGGCTGTCCCACCCACAAAATGGCGGCCCCGCCCACAAAATGGCGGCCCCACCCACAAAATGAATGGTTTATTATTCATTTTATTAGTTATTTTCCACTAAGATAATTCTGAAAATCCTTTTGTAATCTAAATTCAGTATTAGGTCAATAGTAGCTTTTTTGTTAGTATTTTTAAGCCTTGATAATAAAGGTTTCTAGGGCAAAGTACACCTGCTTTGATTTGATAGTCAAAACAACTATTTTTTTTAATATCTCTCTGCAGTTCGGTTTACATGAAAGTATTTACTTAAAATTGAATTATTATTATTACGTAAATAATATAAAAACTTGGAAGAAACATTTGAAAACTTTTTACAAAGATCAGCGGAAAGACTTTGTTAGAGGAAGATATTGGATCAGTCTTCCTAGTAGAGAAGTGTACAGTATGTAGCTGTCTTGTGACTAGTAAAAAATCTTTCATTGAGCTCTTGAAAAACAGCATTCAAAAATACATAAGTTCCTCTTTGCAAATCACAGTTGAAAATCTTTCTCTCATATGTTGTCAAAGGGTTCTCATTCTCCAAGGAGTCAGTGAAGTTGTTCCTAGTTAATTATTCAAAAGTAACCCCTTTGGGCTGTCCTTTCAGTTGTTTTCCAGGTGCCATAAACTGCAGATTTCAGCAAGAAGTAAATTTAGATCTAGCACAGTAGGAAGTTTTATAAGCCAGAAGCTTCTACAAAGGATTGTCAAGAACAATCTGCAAGGAGACTAGTTTTGGCATATAGATTTTGAGCTGAAACAGTACAGGAAAGGAAGTGCTACTTGCCAGCTCTCACCACCATATGCTTTATTATAATGTAATGTGCAAAGAATATGGAGACAGCAGCTGCTCTAGAGGGAGGTGTCCACTTGTTAGATTTTGAAACCTTTCTGAAATGTCTGTTCATTTTCCTTTCACTGGTATTTTTTTTCCTCTTGCTTACGTGTTTGCAGTCTAAAGATGTTCACTAAAAGAAGTCTATTTTTAGACCACAGTGAAGAGAGTGTGCTCTACTTTTTCTTGAAGTAAAAATAATTTTCAAAGACTATTAATATTTAGTTTTATATATTTTGAAATGTGGGAATACTTTTATTTTCTCAGTATCCACTCACATCAGGGCATGATTAAATCATATGTATAAATTAACTGTCATCTAAGATTGTATGTCTTTGATGGAAAGGAATTATGTCTTTCTTTGATTTCCAGCATGTGTTTGATAGTGGCTTGATCACATTGACATTTAAGTCAATGCCAAGATCTGACTTCACTGACTTCAGTGGCAGAGAGAAGCAAAGAATAAATGAGGACTTAGATCTAAAATGGAGAGAATTTGATGTGATGTGCACAGAGAAATCAGCCTTTCCTAGGAACATGACCCAGGCAGTGAAGTTGATTATTCCACTGCTTTAAGAGACCTTTAGTTCCTGGCATGTTTTGTGAACTGTGTGCTTCCAATATAATGAAAATTGACCTTATTCATTTAAACAAAACTGTATTAAAATGATTTTTTTTTTAAATTTATTCCTGAGATTATCATATCCACTGAATATAACAGTCCTTCCAGATACACATAACTACAAGCACCTGGGTTTTAAATTAGGGATTCATAAGTGAATTTGAGAAACCAGAGGGAAGTTACATCACAGTATAATGAGATTATAGCGGGGCAAGTTGTTATAGCATATAATAAAATTAATATATCATATTAACATTTTTGCTGAGTGTCAGTGTTTTACACTGACCCTGAAGTAACACAAAAATGTCATAGCAACACAAATGTGTCCCATATAGCTCAGTAAAAATGATGGTTTATACAGAAGAAAGTTTTTACAATTCTTGTGGGAAGGGTAAATCTCTTTGCAACAGCAATTTTTAGTTTATTTTATATTGCTTACCATAGATGCACCTCTCTGGCAAAGAAATTACATTAATCTCTCATGAGGTGTATGTTTTCCTGGTGATAGAAAGATGATTCTTGAGGAGAAATCAATGTTTATTTGCTTGCTTTAGTTCTAAACCAATCTGGCCTTCATTTTTAAAAGCAGCTGCAATTGATGGTTATCTGGAATACTTAATGAATACTTACTTGAAGGTCCCCTTTTCCCTTTTTGTGGCTATAATTGTTGCAAGAATACAAATTAAAATATTGCTTTGCAACTGTAATCATTCTCTTGAAAACATTTTACAAAGATTGGTGGAAAGTCATTGTTTGAGAAAGATATTGGATTAGTCTTTCTAGTAGAGAATTGTACAGTATGTCTTCTGAAAAGTAAAAAACCTTTCACTGATCTCTTGAAAAACAGTATTCAAAAACATATAAGTTCCTATTTTCAAATCACAGTTCAAAAACTTTCTCTTATATGTTGTCAAAGGGTTCTTATTTTTCATATCACTGAGGGGCAATGTAGGGAATTGCATCTACTTAGGAATCCCATTTCTGAAGTAGACTGGATTTTAAAGTCTATAGTGAAATTAAACACTGATTTTGAATCTAGTCCTGAAGTCCTAATTCTGCAAAATATGAGGCAGAAGTTTAATTCACGTTTAAAATAATGAGTTACAGTTGTGTCTTAAGTCAAATGAAAATCTGTTTTCAATGCAAGTTAAAGTTGTGAAAGGACTTATTTTGGTTCCTGTAATTATAGTTTAGCCATCACTTAAGCAATGCTATTTGAATTCTACTCAGTACAAGAAAATGGAGGTTATCAACAGTCCATAGTTCATTTATTGGTCACTTTAAGTTGCTCTGGAGTCTTGACAAAAGATTTTTTGTTTGGGATGTGTTATGCATCCTGGAAAAGTTTGTAAATTAAATGTATGTTTCTTAGTCTGTATTTTGAATGGGAAGGTAAAGCCTTCCTTGCCCCTTGAAAGACTGAAAATTGTGAGACGTGGCAAATTTTTTAGCTTACTCCTTTAGATATTATTAGATATTTTATAGATTGTTGAAAATACCATTTTCACTGATACTTGTTGTTATGACTAGATGCAGATTTACATAATAAATACCTTATAGAAAAGAAAAATAAAGGACAGGTTTTTCCTTAACTCCCCATTATAACCATGAGAATTGGAAAACAATGTAATGCTAACCAAGTGAGAAAAGGAAATACCATCTTTGTGATGAGAATGAATTACTTCTAAGGCTAAAGAAGAATGCTTTTAATGAAGTATTGCTAGCCATCACAACCTATTCCACTGCCAATGGCTGATCTAAAAGAAAAGAAATGCAAGAGACCAAATATAGCAATTTGTCTAAAGAAATTTTCTCATTGTGTATATATGAGAGTAGCTGCTTCAAGTCTGTTACAGCTCTACAGATTTTTTCTCGCTTTTAAAAATTGGAAGATGCAAGACTGCACAGTTGAGAGTTTCACTGTGCACTGTAACTTTGCCATTAACTGTTCAGGAGGCCTTGTATATTGCTTAGCATTAGATAAATTCTTACCTAATTTTTTTCTTCTCTTCAGCCACCAGAAAAAGAGGGTGGCCTGCCTCGCCAGGTGGGCAATAAGACGGAGTGTGGCCTCTTGGGATTTGTCCTGGATTTGAAGCAGGATTATGAGCCTGTTCGAAGCCTCATCCCTGAGGAGAAACTCTATAAAGTTTACACGTTCAACTCTGTGAGAAAGTCAATGAGTACTGTCATTAAAATGCCAGATGGTAGTTTCCGAATGTACAGCAAAGGAGCTTCTGAAATTGTTCTTAAGAAGTAAGTTAAATAGATTAGTTGCTGTGTTGAGAAATATGCCACACTGTAGTAGTGTAAGCTGTTACTGTTTTCTAAAATTATTTTAAGTACTCAGTCTCACAAAATTGTCTGGCTTATTCTTCTCTTTATTGGCTAGCCAAAGAATACGGTGTCTGCATTTGGTAGGTTATGGATTTTTACATTCAACCCATGTGGAAAATAAAGATTTTTCATTTTCATTGTAAGTTGTCAGCTCATTAATTACATGAGTGTAGAGGAAATAATGGGTGAAGGGCTCTTGGTGTCTCTGTAATAAACTATGTTAAATGCTCTCTGATACGAATGGTGAATCTTCTTGTTTAATCTAGAAATTTACACTAGAAATGTAAAGCTTACCATTAAAAAAGTGGAAGCATTGAGACAAATTGCTAAATCCAAGGAAATACTTTTCAGCAGTCATGCAAATATGCAATCAAATCTTTGTTTCTTTGTGTTTTTTTCCCCTTTCTTAAATAAAAAAAAAAGATGTTCCAGGATCCTTAATGCAGCTGGTGAACCTCGTATCTTCAGACCACGTGACCGAGATGAAATGGTGAAGAAAGTGATTGAACCTATGGCCTGTGATGGATTGAGAACCATCTGTGTTGCTTTCCGAGACTTTAACAGCAGCCCAGAGCCTGACTGGGACAATGAAAATGACATATTATCTGACCTGACTTGCATTTGTGTTGTTGGCATTGAAGACCCAGTAAGGCCAGAGGTATATTGAATTGTTAAGTTATAAAGCATTTCTCAGAGAAATGAAAATGAACTGAACTACAGGTTTCTTGCAGTTTTGTGGAGTTTTTTGTCTGTTTGGGTTTGTTTTTTTTTTGTTTGTTTGGTTTTTTTTATTAGCTCTGTCAGAGCAGATGGAAGTGATCTTTAGAAATAGGCTTTACTAGATAAGTTAAATAATTAACCTGATAAAAATCCACTATTAATCAACAGTATTTAAATCAAAGAGGGCTTTTTTTTACAGGTTTGAGAAGTCTTAACCTTCTCTTGAAGCATTACACAATCTGACTGATCAACAGAGGTTTTATTGTTCTCCCAGATATTAAAATATTATTCTTTTAAGTTATGAGGTGATGTGCAACTCTGAAAACAGAGAAGAGTTGTGCAGTGGTTAAAATAGGACTGCAGTGTGCTCACTTTCCACAAAAATTACATGCAGTCTTGAGAGTTTTGTGTTTTATTCTACTGGTTGTCATTTTACATCTAAAGCTTGTAACTGGTGCCATTCAGTGAAACTGTTTTTAATGTGTTTGTACAAGGAAAAGCTTTGCCATGGTAAGGCTACACATTTCATAGATACTATTTGTAAATGGCTTGTAAAAATAGTACAAAAATTGCAACTCAACTAAACAGAGAAATTCAGTACTGGGTGTGCACATTGGAAGCAAGTGACTGCATCACTTGTACATTAGATTACATTATAGTTATATTATTATGAAACTTTGCTTCTGACCTATATGTCTGCTGCTTGATATTTTATCTTGACAGTGGAGAATTTATTCTATTTTACAGTTTTGTAACAGTGACAAAAATTAAGTCCCAAACATAAAAGTGTTGAGCATAAAATTATTTTTGATATCTCTGGTGCTTTTCTTGCTGACTCAACCACGAGTGTGTGGCCATGGCTGCTATGTAGGCAGAGCAGCAGCTGTGTGGTGTGATGTGAGAGCACCTTCCCCAGCACCTCCTGCAAAGGGTGGGAGCAGTTAATACTCTCCCGTTCCACTCCAAGAGATCCACTCTTTGAGTCTGCTCTTACTTCAGTAGATGATTAATGGCTGTGGTTTGCTTTGAAACAAGGTCATTGAAATATAAACCAAATTTCTTTTCTGAGTGGGTTCTGATGCTGCAAAAAGTTTGGTTTGGGGTTTTTGAGTGCCTCATTTTACATATTTTGCTGGGGTTTTTTTTCTAATCACATATAAATCTTTATATTAAATTCACTGAGAATTGGTGGCAATGGTAGATATGTTAGGAAAATATTTTATTTTACTATATAAATATTTATTTTTACTATTT